>CP099842.1:28459306-28664647 GCA_030062745.1 Capitulum mitella | reverse complement strand
CATTTAAAAAAGCTACGTTTCCGCAGAAAACCGGTTTCAGACTTAATGATTTTGAACATTCCAACTGTCCCCCCCCCCCCAGTTACCTGGTTTTACCTTGACGGGGGCTGGCGACTCTATTGCAGGGGCTGGGCCCCCCAGTTAACATGCTGGACGAGGCCCGGGACAAAGTTGTTTTGGCAAGTGCTTGAGATAATGATTGCGTTCTCGTTTGACAGTCCGTAACCGCTTTGTTACTGAGCTTCGATTTATAATTTAATGTTGTGCCAGTGAACTGTTTTTCAACCGTTTACAAATATACGTTACCATAATGTTGGATTCGTGTTGTAAACGCAAACAACATAAGAGATGGAAGTTTGCATCATTCGCCATTTTGTAGATGGATGCCCAAAGGCAAAGACCTGAAAAATATCAATGGGTACATATCTGAATAAGAAAAATCATGCATTTTAGAGAGCACAAGTGTACATCAGCGCCAAAATCTGGGGAAAAGTTTGCTTGTTTAGGGAAAACTGAGCGATATTAAAAGAACGCAATTCGATTATTTTCGGGGGGAGAAAGTAACCCAAATGACGTCAGCCGTTGATCCGATAGAGCTTGCCCCCCCAGCCGAAAATGCAATCCGCCGTTGCTGTGCGAAGTCATCGCAAAAATGCCTCGTCTGTCCATTTTTCGGCGACACTTGTATTACCAGTGGTATTGTGTTCAAACACAGGGTTTTGTATGCTAATAAAATGAATATATAAGACAAATACCTGTGCGTATACAATAAATTTTTGATATCTATGTTTTTGATATATATAACTATTTCGTGGTCTGGTCCAGGATTGTTTTGCAATACGTCGATTTGTATGAAATATGCATTCAAAGATCCTACTAAACACGTTTGGCATATTGATACTCATATGTATTTACATATATACATAAACATACATACATAAATATCAGCGCTGGAAGTGATCAAATGTACCGATGTTGGCTACCCTCACTGAAAATACGCTAAAAGATGAGTGTAGCGACGTCATTCACACTCAAGCTATCCCGTGTTGCTCAAAATCTGATCTGCAAAAGATGAAAAAAATGACGCCATAGGTCAATGACCTGACATGACCTCGGCACAAAATCCTCAGTCAATACGTCATATGAATGGAAGATGTCGTATTCCACGTTTTAACGCTCAGACAAACACCCTTTTCCCGTTTCGTTGAAACGTTGTACAGAGTGGCCTGTACGGGCCGAGAAAGTCCCCAAAGTTAACCTTTTCGACCCCATTTGACCTTGAAGATATTGACCTAGGACCATGCAAATTGCACACAATGTAAATGGCCATGGCCCTCCCTTGTCCACAAAATTTCATGTCTCTAGCTATTTTTCTTTCCGAGATCGAGGAGGGTCCTTTTGGACCCCCTTCCAGTGCGCGTTAGTGCGAAACCCACTTCCACCGCGCAGGTTAAATTACAAAATATCGTAGCAAGGTTTAATAATGCGCCGGATGAATATTTAAATAGGAAATATCGCGCGGCAACTAGAAGCGCAACACGGTGGGCACGGCACTGATGTCTTCCGAAAATTGTACGGGACATCCCAGGAACATCGTTAAAGCTTGCCAGGGATTACACATAATCTCCCAAGTGTATTCGCTGTTAAGCTGGAATTCCTTGAAATGAATAATCCGGTTGTTTCAAGAAGTTACTGAAATGAAACGACCGCACAAATATCCTGGTGGCGCCACTTGACCTGATGGTGTGGCTGCTTAGATACCGGCATTTTCCGTCATATGCTATGTGAGGTTCGAGTCCACCTATATGCCAGGTCATATCCTATGGGCGCCCGAAACCACCAGTCTGTTGGGGATAAGATGTCATTACTGTTGCCAGGTACCTCCCACCTGGTGACAACAGTGGGCTGTACAGTGTTTTTTTCAGTGTCTTGGATGCAGCAACTGTAGAACATACCGTGGGTTTCTGGCGGTGGCCCGCGCTGATTACCGCATATGTCAACAATAGTCACAACGTGGGAAGAAGGAAAGGGAACTGTTTGTGCGGGGTTGCGAGATTGTAATCCGTGAGACTCGCGCGGATCGCGCGGATCTGTCGGATCCAAAATACAGCTGTCACGTGTCAAACTCGAGTCGACCAAGCGAGTCTTCCTCTACAGAGCAACGGCATCATGGAATCTCTAGCCATTACTGAGTACACATCTGTAATTTAAAAAAGACGCGATTTAAATCACCTTTTTCTGAAACGAAAAAGGCAATTTAAATCGCGTCTCTCTGGTAGAAACCTGTGAGCCCGCATTTTGTGCATTTTAAAATTGTAGTAACGTTTTCGCTCCCTGATGTTCTTATGCATGTCTTCAACCTCTTTATGACAATGTGCCTGAAATATAGAAATATGCTGTGATGGTCACGGCAAACATACATGCGTAATACTCGGAAAATTTTCAACAACCGAGGCTTGAATCCCATCGGTGATCTGACAGACGGAAGTATTGACTATCTCAACATCAGCTTCATGTCGTGGTTCCCATTATCTTTACCATTTGAGACATTTAGTTGTTCGTATTATCCCACGCAGTGGCGGCGTAAGCAAGGGGAGGGGAGAGGAGGCAGCGGGTGCAAAGAGCACCCATCCAAAGACACGGAGGGACAAACATATCTTTTTGCCCCCCCCCCGAAAAAAATGTCGGCGTGCCACGTGCAAGCTTTTGGTAGCCAAGTCTTGACATCGCAGTTGGTTACCGCGTTAAGCGGTCTCAGATTTTCAATACATATACTGTCGCGCCACTAAGTTCCTTGATCAATCCTGTGCACATCTGTAAAAATATCTGGTCGTGATTTGTTGAGGATGTTTCAAATGAAAGCGTATTAACCCTATTCCCGGCAGGGGGGGCGGAATCCGCCCCCCTTCGGGTTTTTTGCTTGCCAATTCCAGGCTTTTTGACGCAGCTTCACGAAACTTGGCGACTTTTCCTAGCTATTCCTTCTACGCGCCGTGACAAAATTTCGAAATTCTATTTTGCTCAGGGGCGGAGCCAGGCAACGTTTTTGGGAGGCACCTCAGGTCATTTTTGGCTATGTTGAGGGTAAAAGGAAAATGTCTGCCAAAAACAGAGTTCTTAAGATAGAACTTAAAACTTTATATGAATATATAGCTAAATAGTTGGGCAATGTGCATATGTAATTTTGTTGATCTGAGGTCACTTTACAAGGTCAGGTCAAGGTCAAAAGTCAAAATTTGTTTTTTCGTAATAATTTCGGCGCCGTTTTTTCAAATGCCAAACCCGGAATATATATGACGTAGAAAGATGCCCTCTACTTGTGTACGAAGTTTCAGCTTGATATCAGGTCAGGTCACGGAGCTATGACCTAAAATGTCAGTGCACGTACCCTATATCGCAAAAGCCAAAAAATGAATTTTTTGGAATAGAGTGAATTTAATCGATTAAAAACGTTTAGAGATAATATTGAATGCACACGACATCATTCCAGGTGACCCCAAGGTCACTAGAGGTCATTTAAGGTCAAAGGTCACAAGTTGATCTGAGAAACGTGTGACCATGACATTTCCCCCTTTTTTATGTCCCTGGCACCGCCTGTGCTAACATTATACAAACATTGTAATGCGATTTGTACTTCTTTAGCATAACATGACTAGCAGAAGCTAAAAAAGTGTTTTGGCCTCTTTTGTTCATTCCGTTATTGGAAAACTAATCCTGCTATTTTTGAAACCCTGTGAACGCCCATGAATTTTCTCAAAATTTCAAATTTGCATACCCATGGTAAAAGCCCTATCCATAATCTCTCGATTGATGCCAGTTTCATCGAAATCGGTCCATAAACAACGGAGTTATAAGAAGTCAAAAAGTACCCCCCATTTTGACATTTTTGCCCCCCTGTATCCACAAATTTCAAAATTTTGAAAATTTCTTTATGTCAAAATGTAGTTCACGTCACGGCAAATCGATTGCCGTTTGTTGCGATGAAATCGGATGCGTAGTTCTCGAGATCTCAGGGGGGGGCCGAATTCGCCCCCCCCTGCCGGGAATCGGCCATACCGTCTAGCCCTCCGGGAATAGGGTTAAAAGTTTAGGGGAGAACGGGGTCAAATGTTACATTTTTTACCTTTCCGATCCTGGAACAAAAATATTTCGGGCTGGCGAACATTTTCTCGGGTTTTTACAAACGCTGATATTTTGCCTTTGTAGCGGGTATGAAAAGACCCCGAAATAACGACTTTAAGGTATCGAAATTACTGTTTCAAAAAGTCACTTCAGCTGTTACAATTAACCCCAGGTACGGGGTAAATTGTAACAACACCTAGGGTCAAATGTAACATGTTAGCGAATGATGTAGTGATGTGGTGAAAGCCATTTTTGTCGAAAACAGCCTTTATTGAACAACATTGTCTCTTACATCTTGAGCCTTTCCTGGAATAAAATCACAGCTCCAATACAAAAAATACGATTTCGCAACGGCGTAAAGCTCAAGTACTCTAGCAGCTTTTCCTGAATTAGATAACAGCTCTACCTTTCTCAGGCCAAGAACCAACACGTCATCAAAAGCAGAAGACGTCTTCTTCATCATCACTGCTGCTTTCTCTGCGTGCTGTCTTCCAAGCCCTCTTCCCACCAGCCTTCGTCTTCTTCTCTTCATGCTTGTCCTTGTCAAGACTGAGCTTCTTCGAAGCTTGTTTGCAATCCTTTCGGCTCTCTTTTAGCTCTATCGCTCTCTTTTCTAGAGTGCCAGTCAGCATTGCGGCCTTTCGCTTTCGACCCGCACGGCTGTTTTTCCTTGGACCTGCCTTGGGTAGCGGCCGAATCGCTTCAGAGGTGAGCTGCTTCGAGGCGATCCCCGATAGACGAGACTGTTCGATCCCCGATGGACCAGGCTTGTCGATCCCCAGTGTATCAGCCTCTGCAGAAATGGTGCATGATATATATCATCCATGATGCATGGATATAATAATGTATTTTCAATGTAACATTCAGAGAAAGACAAATTAAACTATATACAATTGTCCAATACTTCCCCCGGAAATACCCAAATGAAGTCAAACTAGAATTATTTAATCAGTAAAACAATCAGTAAATAAAATAACAAAATATCTTAATAAATCCGCTGTGAAGGTGAAACATCTACGGTAAGACCACGGTGACTAACCGCCAAGAATGCAACCACGTATTAAAATTAAAATTGACAGAACAGTACCTAACAGATAAATCAGGGACTAGTGACAATAATACCGTAAGTATGATTTTTGAATGATATTGATTTTGAATTTGGGAACAAAATTGCATGTTGATTAATTGGACGGGGCATGTTTCCATAGCCTAGCCCCCAGTGGTTACATTTATGCCAAGTGCATTGATATTTTACATAAATGTAGGTTTAATGGTCTGACCACAGGGATCAGTTGTAACACTGTTGCATTTGATCCCAGCAAAAATGTTACAATTGTCCCCGTCACACCACGCCATCTTTGAGACAAAAATGACGCAAAACAAGGCGGCGTGGGCGGCAACTGATGCCCTCATTTTTTGACCAGATACCCCCACCCACCCCACACAAACTCTTAAACCCGTGTCTAGTAATATGCGTGGATGAGCTGATCATATTAGAAAGAAAACAAAGTTACAATACACTCTAAAAAACACAACTGTGAACAGCACAATCGACTCACCCGCCGCACCCGCCTGAAACCCCGTGAGGAAAAGGAACAGCTTACTGCGCATGTCTAGTAGTGCCTCCAGCGTCATCCATCTGTAAGTTTCGAAGTAAACGCTTCTGTTACAATTGCCCCGTGTTACATTTGACCCCGGTCTCCCCTACATGTTGCGCTGGGTGTAAGGCATCCTCCGATTTCGGGATTTCAAAAAGGTTATAAAAAAAACTGCCGCTAGACATATCTAGCCAAAGATGGTCAGTGACAGACAAAGCAGAGTCCGAAAGATAGGTTCTAGACCAGAACAGAATCGGGACAACATGGTTACGTCAGTGACTATAAGTATCCGTATACACAAGTACTTAACCGTATCGACTGATGTTCAGGATATCTTTTGAGGTCGTGCATCTTTTGCACATCTAGGACACATTTGTAATGTGTCCTACATGCATGCAAGCCCAATAAAGCCATTTGAAACTTGCGCTTTAAACTAGAAACTTGCTTGTTGTCATAGCCCTTTTAGCACATTAAACTAGATAAAGTGTTGGAACAATGACAAGAAATTGGGTAAAAAAACGCGGTTAACATTATTGTTTGGGCGGCATGTTTCGCGCCTTCGGCGCGCCAGACCAAACCACCTCTATCAAATGATGCGATATATGTTTGCATGCGTCTAGTTTATGTGTAAAAGCATGCAATAAATTAATCAGATCTCATTACATGCTAGAAATCCTGTACCAGAGGACAGCGCGGAGTCCAAAAATTTGTTGATCATCATCATCGGAGCTTCGTCACATTTGCTTCTTCTCATGTCTAGTCATTAAAGATGACCAAAACGAAGTGACCCAAAGCCGATGAAAAAAAATGAATTTAGGGACAGTTTAGGTCCCTCCGAATGGGATGGCTGGATCAGCGGACGGTTTGCCCCCCCCCCCCCATTCCGAAATAGCTTCCGCCGCCCCTGACTCCACTCCATATTTTGTCATACGAAAGTTGATCATTCTATAGTCGCCCATGTACGATGTCCGTCCCTTATACGATGATGCAAAGCATAGCTTCGCTATATTATTCATTCTATATTTTACATTTTTGATGTTAATCGAGGTCCATATTTTTCAGTTCTATATCTTGAGTCGTTTATTTGTTCATCCAATATTTTGCTCCCCAATATTTCTCCATTGCGGTAAGTATTGCTATTCGATACTTATCCATATCGATATTTTGTCCTTTGATAGTTTTCCTCATTTGTTTTTCGTGTCTGTCGACATTCGTCCTGTTCGATATTTTGCTTCTGGCATGTTGTTAACAATATTTTGTGCATTCGGTATTCCGCCATACGGCATTTTGTGGGGTAACCGTGCCCCCTAGCTCCGAAGACAAACAAAGGCTAGAAACCAGTGATGCGTGGAAAAGAGCACATATAAATCATATGTGACATGACTGAAATGTGGTCAGTTTGCACATCGTCGTATCCTAACCGTTGATGATTTTTCCTGTCGTCTTTGTGATGTTGCATTGTCAAGTTTATTCGCCATGAAACGGAGTGTAGAAGTCTCCAGTCTTTTCCTTGCAAGTACCATCCGTTCGTTTAATGTCTCAGCCTTACCGTTACTGATTTTTCCTGAAATTGTTCTCATGTTGCGTATGTGGGTTAATCGGTCATAACTAGGAGTGTAGATGTTTACGGTGTTTTTCTTACAAGTAGCAGTGTTTCGTATCCCTTTGCATCTCACAATACCATCATTTCGATAGATTTCTATTTCTCACGACCGCCTCTACCTTTGAAATCATTTACATATTACACTGCAGACGCTGTTGACTTAGGAAGATAGCAACATCCATACGAACAGTCTCATCTCGGAACCCGCCGATGAATGGAAATCTACGATAGGAAAGGTAGTAAGGTAGAAAGGTAGTTGTAAGATAGGAAAGGCTTCTTGTTGCATGCTGAAAGAGAAATGTCCGTGACGATCCTATCCGGAAATTCCCAGCTCCTGTTCGGGACATGGTCGCTGCACACTACACAGGTCACAGAGTTCGTAAAAAGGAGCAGAGAAAGACTGCATGAATCCATATGTACCGCAGGAATGACACCAAAAGACCTAAAACTGTGCCTGCGAATCATTCAGGTGTTCCTAGCGTCCCAAGAATCATAGGCAGTCAAGCACTGTAAAAACATAATGGCCTGTGTCATTGGCTTAACGAGACTGGGATGCATCTCACCAAATTTTGCGGAATTTAATTACATGACTACAGTCTTGCATGAAAAAGGCGTGGTAAAACAAAACTCGACAAATTCGTGTACCGTTATTGGGGCCGATTTCGTGAAAAAATGAACATGTTAAATGATGTTGTTATTCGATATCCTTTCCTTTATGTCCCATGCAGTTATCATATGCATTATGTAATAGCACACTGCTATCTGTCCCGCCTTCTCTTCCGAACTGTGAATTAACGACATGCTCTAAGGGACTTGGCTTCGCTCCTATAAAAAATGTTTTTCCTGCTACATCTGTAACCTCCGCACCTAGAGGTCAGCAAGGCTATCTGGGCCCATAGTAAGGCCAGGGGCGCTGAAGAAAAAAATCTTAAGGGGGAGCTCAGTGGCAATTAAAATCATACGAAAATCGCCTGCTGGGAAGACAGTGTGCAATGGGCTTCACCAAGAAGACTCTCGTTGATCATCGGTACGCATTGTCGTAGATGAAGAAGGGCACGACACGTCGTTCGCTGCGTCCGCACGATTCAACATGAAAAAATGAGGGCCTAAGGGGGGCGCCCCCAACCACAGTTGCGCCGGTGTGCATAGCCACTTTTGAACTGGGAAGGGGAAAACATAGGGTCTGTGTGGTTTAAACAATGCAATGGTTCATCAGAAGCCTAACCGTTAGGAAAAAGCGATTGTTTCCAAGGCAAAAATGCATAGTTTGAAAAAGGTCAGTTCCACATAGCTAATCACTCTAAACAAATAGAAACAATCTTGCTCCTTGGATCTATGTTAAGAAATACGCGGAATTTTCTGATTTCTTATACGGAATAAGAATCTATATAAGAAATACGCGGAATTTTACACCACCGTAGTAGGTAGGTGCTACTGGAATACCAGGTTGGGTGACCTGCCCCCCCCCCCTCTCCCGCTTCCTCCAGTCAAAGTTCCTTAGATGAGGCCCTCTGCCATTCTACTATTGCCAGCCTCATGTTGTCGAATATAAGGCTAGTGCCTTATATTCGACCTGTCCATGGCGCTCTCGCGATCCCAGCTCGAGTAACTGTTCCTGCGTACCGGGCCGTAGTCTATTTCAATTATATTTACCCGATGTAATGATGAAGAACCATTTCTCATTGATGAAAGTTTTTGTGAAGGATTTCCGTGGAACTGCGTTTGAAACTGCGTTAGAACTGCGTTGCCATTAAATATGTTCTTGCCGGTTCGGCAAGAACATGTTTAATTTTGTTAATATATAATAATAATAATAATTTCTTGCCGAACCGGCAAGAACATATTTAACGGCAAAATGTCTACGTATATAATTATTCTTCGCGTTATTTCCCATTTTTCTCTGTTATATGTTATTTTCTATCTACATCTGTTCTCTGCTTTCCGCTATAGCTGCCTGCTATCTCATCCGTTGGTATTATTCATATTCTCAACAACATGGAAAACGTTTCAAAACAGACAAAGCCAACACCATTTTCGGCGAGCTTGTTTCCATATAACACCATGGGCGTCATGTTGAAACCAGTTAAAGTTATTACGACATCCGCTATACCTGTCCTATGGTCTGCTGCACTTATATCCATGCTGACCACTCTGTGGCGTTTTTGAAATAATCTAATTTGAGACAGCCCTTTATTCATAGTAAACGAACCCTGGCCGGAAACCTCACAACTCTCGTCGGAAGATCGTAAACCATGCCTGAGTGTAAATAAAACCTCTTCATTTTTCCAAACTTTTTCTAAGCAAAGGACAGAGGTGTGGGACAGCCTGTACTTTTGGTGCTGCAAGTAGAACACCAGCAATCTATAAATTTAACTTAAGAACTATGACAAACATGGAGACAACGGAGATAAAATTTCTCCCGGTAACACCAATAATTTGGATGTGGTTCCACCACGGACAGAGGAAACCAACAGACCATGATGCTGCGCCGATTCGTGAGGGGATGGCACTGCCGCTGCCGCTGCTGGGCCGAACGCTGGTCGTTCCGGGGTCTCTGGGGCCCTCAGAGCCTGTGACACCAATTTACGAGCTCAGGCTGAACGGCCTAAGTGCGCTGCTGAACTGTGGGCGCGCGGCATGACATGAGCCCGAGATATGGGACTATGCCGGGCTGTAATGAACTCATCTGGCCCGGGATGGCCCGATCAAGGCTGGCCTGATGGCAACTAATTCCACGAACGAGAGGCTGCCCCAGCTGTTTTCGCGGTGAGAAAGGACATGCCGCTGCAGGGGCGAGTAGATCCCCACAGTCTTTCAGTTCGCCCAGTCACTTTCCAGAAGTAAAAAAACCCAAAAGTTATTGTTTTACTATTGTTATAACTTTGTTATTCTTGTTATAACTGTTATTATTGTTGTAATACTATTGTTGCAACTGTTAGTCTGATCTGTAAGTTTTAGCTCGGACCACAAAAGCCGTGGCAACCTCCGAACAAAGACTGAACACGCCATACCGGACCGCAAGGGCTTTCGGCAATTGTTGGCCAATCATTTATTTGCATGAGCATTTTGGCCTAAAACCAATGACCAATGAAAAATGAGGGCAACCCCTTGGTGGGCCAGCTGGCGGAAAACCATTGTGTCCTCTACAGTTTATCCTTCCTACTAGCATGGACCATGAAGGTCGAAATGCAACAGCCATACCGTGAAGTGGCAACTTCGCTGTTCGTCGAAAATTCAATGGAAGTTTGGGACCCGTGAAGTTGGAGGCGCAGCTGCATCCCGAAATTAGTCAGAGAGTTGGCACTGAGGCTATTGCATTGCATGGAAGAGTGAACCTTACAATCTTTTCGACATCCCACCAGGAGCGAATGGAGCCCGCAACTACCATAGGTGTACTTGGGGTGGGGCGCGTGCCCCTGCTCCCCAGACAGGGACGCAGCTAAGGTGGAGATGGCAGGTGACCATGCCTTCTTGTAAAGACTGACGTTCTTTACGCATACAATGGCAATAAATCAAAATCTTCGGTCCTCAGAAATTAAAAGGCCTAAGTCTGAAGAGTTTTCAGTCACAAGGGGCTTGTCTAGGTCTCCTCCTTGGCAAAATCCTAACTGCATACCTTCTCCCAGGGAATACCATCTGTCTCATTTCTTTACTCGAGCCCCGCTCCCTCCCGTTTTAAGGGATAGGGTATGCGTATATTTCGCACATAAGCCAAACGTGTTAAGCTAAAGGATAATCAGTTCCCATGCTCTTCTACGGCCCCTGAATATTTCAGCATCGCTCAAAGTAAAAAAAAAAATTATCACCGATATACATGCAGTGGTGTCGCTTTGTATTCTTTTGAGAGGGTAATGGCCCACCTAATGTTAATTTGGGTTCTCCATTGTTGGTTCCCCTCCTCCTCCTCCCCCAATACTTTCTGCCAGTTTTAAAGGGAAGTGAGTAATAATGACGAAAAGAAAGGCCTCGTTAGATAAGATGTAGGCAGAAAATGAAGAATAGTTTAAAGCGATGTATCCCTCTACTTATCTGATGTACAGGTATATATTTCTATATATATATGTATATATACGTATGTGTATATACCTATATACATGGGGATAAATGCAATTTTTTATCAGCAAAAAACTTACAAATTTCCATCGGTCAAAATAAAATGGGCCACATCCGTTGAGAAACCCATATTTTGAGGAAGGGTAGGTTGTCGAGCCCTCGGCTCTGCATCGCACCCCTAATCATCTGCAGAAATCGACATCTCTGGACACGTGGTATCTAGGCTTGCGGCAGCGGCAGTCACTTTTGGTTTCGCAATCTCCCTAGCTGGAAGATCCCATCAGCCATCGCATCACTCGCGCTCGACTGCACGCGCCGCGCTAGCCGCGATCGAGGCCGTTAAGGAACGCCATGGTTCTTCCCGTTTGATTCGAAGCAGATTCGAATTGTTCAGCGCTGATGCTGCGTGTCGCCAATTGGTGTTTGTTGGTAACAGCGCTGTAAAGGCTCATTTCGCCTTCCGAATTTGAAGTCTACGTCGGAAGGATACTACAAATCTAAACTTAAAGGTAAGTTATCTTTTCACATTGTACTAACTAACGTAGGTATCACTGTTTGCTAACGTGCATGACAGGTAGGTTGAGGTGCGTTCAAGCATGCAACCAGGAATTGCGTTATAGCAGTAGTTCAAAAGGGCTTTCAGATTTTAAGCACAAATTTTGCATGTGCAGATATCGTAATTAGCATCAGGAAATTGCCCGTTGTGGAGAGAGGATATTCATTCCTTTTTTGCACGGAGCAGGGGCGGATTCAGCGGCTCCGTTTGGGCGTGGGGTGGCAAAATCAGAGTTTCCTGGGTCTGGATCAGGGACGTAGCCAAGGGGGTCATGGGGTCATGGCAGGGCCTATTTTAATATGTTAACTGGGGTGGACAATCCCCATCAGTGACCGTCAAGTCCCCCCAGTACACAGCAAAATCCCCGTAGTGGAAAGGTTTTGGCAGCATCGCTCTCCCGACCAGGTCTTTGACACGATTCAGACAGAGACTGTGCCTAACATATATGCATGTCGAAGCGGATATTGGTGAATAAAAAGATAAAAACGGAAAATGAGCGCACAGCTGTTTTTCCTTTTTGGAGAAAAACGTCTTCAAAAAAAGGTTTCAAATTCCGTCAGCTGAACCTGATTGCCGTAGATGAGTGCAGAAATTAGGGAAAGATAATATATAGCATAACATGTAGAGGACAACCAAGAAAGGCTCTCATGCCTGTTTAGTGCTTGTGTAGAGCACAGACAAGTGCAAAGACTAGGGAAGGATAATATGTAGGATATAATATATATCGTAACCAAGAAGGGCTCCTCATGCTTGTGACGATTCCGCTGGATTCCGTTCTGACTGGTTCAGTTTCCTGAATTGCTGCTATCGCAAGCAAGATAAAACAGGTCGCGTAAAAATACGGCAAATCCAGTTGGTGGGTCCATCAGATACAGAAGCGGCAGCCGACGGCCTTTGTCTGGCTTGCCCCCACCCATAAAACCACCAAGGCGCGACTCCTCTTGGTTCCGATGCACGTCACAAGGCGCACAAGCCTTTCTTGGATGCGCCGGCCGCTTCTTTGGCCATTTGCCACGCCGCGCATCAACAGCCCTTTGCGCGTCCGAATTTTTCCCCTCGAGCGTCGAAAGTTCCGGGCGAAAAGCTGGTCAAATTGACCCCGGGACCGTCCCAGAACTGCATTGCACACTTCATTGCCAACAAATAGGCTCTGTTGCACCAAATGTCAGCAGTCTGGTCTTCGCAAAATTTCCTCGCCAGCGTTCCAGCATCGATCGACAATCACCCTAAGCGCGTCAGTGTGGTTACTGTTGAACGGTTTATCCAGCTGCGCACAGTGTCGTTTTACGATCGCGATGCGAGCTTCCATGGAAAAAGACTGCCTTCGGCCTTCCTTGAAGAAAAAAAAGACTGCCTTTGGTCTTCCCGTATGTTGGTACATTAGAAACTAGAGGTAGCGTCGAGGTCAAACCGAGCACGATGGGATCAAACAAATTTTAGTTAAGAGCAAGAGAAGATGGTTTTCAGTCGGGATCGACAAAAGAGCAAACATGAAAAACGCGACATACAGGCCTTTTTTGTACCAGCTACAACAAGACACGCCAGATGGCGTATAGTGGCATGTTTACCATTGATTGAGGAACAAAGTGGTAATATTTTCAACGGTATGCTGCTGATGGCGTCACCACAATCTTCAATCGAACACAAAGACCTCGGAAAATGTCGATTTGGTGCAGAATCACGACTTGCACTGGTTTACCTGATCCGCCATAGCAGTAAAAGTTAGGTGAATTATGATTATGTTATGGTGGCGTCAAAACGACGAAAATCCGTTCGTTCCATTGGTATTAATTTTGTCAGCAGTCTCACCCTCCGTACCACTGCAATCACAGTGTAAACACAAAAACCCGAAAACCGAAGATGCCAACACTTTGAGCGCATGCTGCGGTTACCCCTTTTGGCGGACGAGGTCGGTCCTATGGAATGATATGCATTCGGTACCTTATGACGCGGGGCTACATAATCGCCGAGTTGCTATAGTTAAAGGTTAAATTTAGCCTTACCATATTTTGTAAAGCTTCCAGAACGGCCTTTTTACTGCTCCCGTGGCTAACACGCGCCACGTTCTGGTCCCCGCGCGTGGTGTTGTACATGATGCTGTTTTCTAATCGATTCTCTGTTGAACAAGTCAGCTTTGGTCTCGGTGCGAACCACGATTGGCAATTAAGCACCAGGAAAGACGTCGTGTCGGCGGTTGGCAGTGTTCTCGAGCTCCATTGAAAATGGGCGAAATCGTGTCTTGCTTTCGTTCGCATGGCGTCCCATGGTCGAAGCGGCAGCGGCACACCTAATTAGTGTTTGGCGTCATCGGAACGGCAAATGAACCTGGTTTCCGTTGGTTCAAATTTTGTGTACGTCATTGGCGCCTTTGCATTCGAAACCACAATGAAAACCACTCTGAGCGCGCGCCACGGCTACTTCGCACGGCGGATGAGGTCGACTCCGCTAAATGATTTCCTGCCGATACCTTGGTCATGGTGTCCTCGGGTCTATATCTTTAACGGTTTCGGAGATCATAACGCCATTTTGAAACCTTGCAAAACGGGCATTTTTGTGTTCCCGAGGCCAGCACGTACCACGTGCCGGTACCGGCTCCGCCTGTTCAATGCGATGCAATTCTCCACTCGATTCTTTGTCGAACGCAGCCGGTTTTGTGCCGGTGCGAACCATCACGGAAACATGGAAACGATGTTTTCAAGATCAAGCGCTCGGGAGCAGAGTGCATCTAAGTTCTTCGAAAATGCGTCGGATTTCGCAAACCCGACGTTCCGAAACCCGAAAATTTAACATAATGCACTGTGCCAACAAAGTCCTGAGATGGCCAAGTTTCAGGCACTTGCAACAGCTAGTCTCGTCGGAACTGATCTCCGACGAGGTCAGAGAAAAAGAGAAGAAAAACAGGGTCGGCGAAGCACCCAGATTTTGCATTTATATTGCCCACAATTCGACGAAATCCCTCCCAGTGATTTGCTCTTAAAATAGGCCCTAGGCCATGGCCCCCTGAGCCAGACAGTGTAACTAGATATGTAGTGAATGTTGCAAAATCAAACATTATATGTTTGCTTGTGCGTTAAATATAAGGCAAATTACATCAAATTCCTATGAATTTTGTCATGTGATAGTGGTATATGGCGAAATTTGACACTTGCCCCCCCCCCCCGAAGAAAATCCTGGCTACGTGCCTTGTCTGGATGGTAGTCAGGGAGTCGTTGATCAAGGGGCGGGAGGTGGAAGGCTCTGTCTGTGAATTCGGAGTGTGTGCTTTAGCGGCTGGGCTTGGACGGTTTGTCATCGACGGGGGGAGGGGGTGGAAGACGATGGCCATGCGGGGGATTCGTTGTTCCAGCAACTTTAAACTCTGTTTGAGTAGAAATACCAATGTCTTTTGGTGGGCCAAACTACCATTTACCCCCCCCCCCCCATCGCAGTTAGGGGACCATGGCCGAGATGCCCCCTGGATCCGCCAATGGCACGGAGGAGGAACTGTGGGATTCTAGGACTAGGACTGCCATGGGTGGAACTTTGATGTAAGTTGGGAATGCACTTGCTTTCCCAACTCCACGAAAAGTTAATATGGCGTTTGTAAGGGCTTAAAATGACGTTCTCATCCCCGGTAATTTGGGGAAAGTTTCATTCCTGATGACTGCCGAAACTTTCAACGAGGTTGTGATATAGTTGGAGGCCGTCCTGTCCATAAATTATGAAACGCTGCATGGTGGGGGACGGTCGAAGTTACTTGCACCCTAGGAGCTACGTCGCGTACAACACACAAGACACTAATGCAGTGGACGCGCCGGACTGGAACGCCATTGCCTGAGCGGAATTCTGTAAAAATTCTGTAACGTGTTTCTTGCCACGTCCGTTAACTTGGCACACATATTCATATTCGCATTCAGCTCACACCACAGATTTTGCCCAAATTATTCTGTTTGGTCAACCTGCCCATGCTGTTCCCGAATCTGAAGCTCTTTCTCCCACAAATTTAACCATTTGACCTCTAAAGGTCAAAAACGCAAATTCAAGGTCATCGACGGGGACAAGCATAGCCGTCCACCTATGGCATCAAACTGTACAAATCAGATACCAAACCAAAAAGAGGAACCGTCCTTAACTTTGACGACCCAAAGAATCAAGGTCGAGGTCCGTCGTCAAGGTCATAAGCAAAGTCAAAAGACAAAAAACAATAGCCGCCGATGTTATTTCAACAAACCGTACAAATGAGGTGTCGTAGCAGAGAAGAGAAATCCTCAACTTTGGCGACTAAAAAGATCAAGGTAAAGGTTCGTCGTCACGGTCTTAATCAATGTCAAATAAATGGCACAAGCATAGCCGCCGATTTATGGCACCGAACTCTACAAATGAGGCATCAGACCAAAGAGGAGAACCGTTCGCAGCTTTGACCACCCAACAGGCCATGGTCAGGGTCAGTTGTCAAGGTCTTAATCAAGGCCAAATTAATGGGACAAGCAAAGCCGCCGATATATTGCACCAAACTGTACAAATAAGGTATCGTACTAAATAGGGCAGCAATTTGCAGCTTTGACGACCAAAAAGGTCAAGGTCATGTTCCGTTGACAAGGTCCTCATCAAAGTCAAAGGACGGGGACAAGCATAGCTGACGATCTATGGCACCAAACTGTACAGATGAGGAATCAGTCAAAAGAGGAGAATAGTCCGCAACTTTGACGACCAAAAAGGTCAAAGTCAGGGTCCGTCGTCAAAGTCATAATCGAGGTCAAAGGATGGGGACAAGCATGGCTGCCGACCTATGACACCAAACTGTACAAATGAGGTATCAGACCGAAGCGGGGAACCGTTTGACGACGCAGCTTTGACGCAATTTTGACGACGCATAAAATTAAGGTCAGGTTCCGTCGTCGAGGTCATATTCAAAGTCAAAGGATGGGGGATGGGGACAGGCACATCCGCAGACCTATGGCACCAAACTATACAAACTAGGTATTATGAAACAGACGGGAGAAATCTGCAGCGTCGACGACCATAAAGGTCAACATCAAATCCGTTTTCAAGGTCATAGTAAAGGTCAAACGACAAGGGCAAGCACATCCGACCATCTGTGGCACTAAACTGTACGAATGGGGTATTGTACTAAAGACCAAAAAGGTCATTGTCAAAGTCCTCAAGAAGGTCCTTAACCCTATTCCCGGAGGGCTAGACGGTATGGTCGATTCCCGGCAGGGGGGATTCGGCCCCCCCCCCCGAGATCTCGAGAACTACACATTCGATTTCATCGCAACAAACGGCAATCGATTTGCCATGACGTGAACTACATTTTACAAAAAGAAACTGTCAAAATTTTGAAAGGTGTGGATACAGGGGTGCAAAAATGTCAGAATTAGGGGTGTTTTTGGACTTCTTATAACTCCGTTGTTTATGGACCGATTTCGATGAAACTGGCATGAATCGAGAGATTATGGATAGCACTTTTACCATTGGTACACACATCTGAAATTTTGAGAAAATTCATGGGCGTTTATAGGGTTTCAAAAATAGGATTAGTTTTCCAACAACTGAATGAACAAAAAAGGGAAAAAAACATTTCTTGGTTTCTGCTAGTCATGTTATGCTAAAGAAGTACAAATCGCATTACAATGTTTGTATAATGTTAGCATAGGCGGTGCCAGGGACATGAAAAAGGGGGAACTGTCAGGGTCACACGTTCTTCAGATCAACTTGTGGCCTTTGACCTTAAACGACCTCCAGTGACCTTGGAGTCACTTGGAATGATCTCATGTGCGTTTAATATTACCTGTAAACGTTTTCAATCATTTGAATTCACTCTATTTCAAAAATTCCATTTTATGGCTATTGCGATATGGGGTACGCGCACTGACATTTTAGGTCATAGCTCCGTGACCCGACCCGATGTCAAGCTGAAACTTGATACACAAGTAGAGGGCACCCTTCTAAGCCATATATATTCTGGGTTTGGTATTTGAAAAAAATAGCGACGAAATTATTGCAGTAAAACCAAATTTTAATTTTTGGCCTTGACCTGACCTTGTAAAGTGACCTCAGATAAACAAAATTATATCTGCACATTGCCCAACTATTTTGCTGTACATCCACGCAAAGTTTTAAGTTTTTTTATTAAAAATGCTGTTTTTGGCAATCATTTTCCTTTTACCTTCAAGAGGACCAGAAATGACGTGAGGTACCTCCCGAAAGCGTTGCCTGGCTCCGTCCCTGAGCAAAATAGAATTTTGAAATTTTGTCACGGCACGTGGAAAAAATAGCTAGGAGAAGTCACCAAATTTCGTGAAGCTGCGTTAAAAAGCCTGGAATTGGCAAGCAAACAACCCGAGGGGGGCGGATTCAGCCCCCCTCCCTGCCGGGAATAACGTTAAGGTCCTCATCGAGATCAGAGGACAGGGATAAGCATAGCCGCCGATCTATGGCACCGAGCTGTACACACGAGAAATCAGACCAAAGAGGAGAATATTGATATGAACTGATACCTCATTTGAACAGTTTGGTACCATCTGGCGGCGACTATGTTTGTCACCGTTCTTTGGCCTTGATTAGGACCTCGATGACGGATCTTGACCTTGAACTTTTTGGTGGTCAAAGTTCAAAATTAGAAGCCAAAATTGCGAAAGTACGAACCTCATTTGCAGTTTGATGCCATAGATCGGCAGCTATGCTTGTCCCCACCCTTTGACCTTGACTATAACGTTGACGACGAACTTTGACCTTGACCTTTTGGGTCGTCAGAGTTGCGGATTATTCTCCTCTTTAGTCTGATACCTCATTTGTGCTGTTTAGTGCCATAAGATCGATGGCCATTTTTGGCCGTCTTTTGGCCTTGATTATGACCTTGACGACCGACCTTGACCTTGATGCTTTGGGGTATCAAAGTTGCGGACGGTTCCTCTCTTTGGTTTGGTATCTCATTTGTAAAGTTTGATGCCATAGGTGGACGGCTATGCTTGTCCCCGTCGATGACCTTGAATTTGCGTTTTTGACTTCTAGAGGTGAAATGGTCAAATTTATGGCAAAAAAACTTCAGATTAGGAAACAGCATGGGCAGGTTGACCAAACAGGGTATTTTTGGCAAAATATGTGGCGTGTGCTGAATACGAATACGAATATGTGTGCCAAGGTAACGGTTTTCGTGTTAAATCCGTTGAGAAACTCACATTTGGTGGGAGGTTAGATTGTCAGACCCTCGGCTCGCCACCCTCCTCTCCTCTCCCTCCCCTAACCATTTATACAAAACGATACCCCGGTTTCTTGCGATAAAAATTACTCGATGCTTTAGCAAACAAAAGTCGGAATATGAAATAAAAAGTCGGAAATGTATTTAAAGATGCAGTTAACTGCAGTCTCGCAGAAAACCAGCAACTGAAATGGATCCCGTATGCCGACATAAATGATGCTGCGCCTGGTGTGCTTGTACGTTAAGAACAGTCCGATTCGGTGCAGGCGAAACAATTAGTAGCAAAGCCCGTCATCGCATCCAGCATCCAGAGACGCACCCAGGAGAGGCTTGGGAGGCTGGAGCCGCCCTTCCCCTTCCCCCAAAAGCAGAGAGGCCTCTTCGGCTCAAAGGCCTCGGCACAAAACATCAGCAGAAAACGGAGCAACAGTCAGCAGTGGAGTTAATTAAGTTAAAGTCTGGTGTGTTTTTGTTGACCTACAAGTCATTGTGTTGCATGTCGGGAGGGCTGTTAGCTGTATTGAAAATACGATGAATTAAATATTTCAAATGAATGTTATATTTTTCCGAGTCCAGATACCACTCCTTGTCATCCCACAATCAAATCCCAGCTATTTAGACCAAAGGGTCGTGATGCTGATGTCGTGTCGCAATTTTACCCGTGCCCTATGCATCTTCTCAGTTCAAAAGCAGTCCAGATGTTCCCGTTCCTCCTCCATCCGTGGGCGCGGCCTTTGATGATTCGCAACCAGGAACCAGCTGTGCCATCAGAGTCACCTGCGTTTGCTTCGGCGGTCGTGTCAGGTAAGCACCGAAATTAGACGTTATGTTGTTCGTATCGTGAGCCTGATTCGTTAGTTTTATCATGTATCTGAGCCGTAAAATATAGCGTTTTTCTGATTTTGTGTTACGTGAGTCATTGTTGTAAATGCGTTTGATCCTGTTATGAAAATCAATCCTTTTGGAGCTTTTGTGCTGGAGACTGTCTCGCAGTTTGCCTGTTCAAGAATAAAACTTATTTCTCTGACGCCAAAATTCAATCGACCGCCAAAAAGCAGCTCGAATGACCAACAAACGTACATGCATTGTTGCTCCCGTATTTGGTGGTGGGCAGCTATGCGAACAATAACCATTTCTATGTATGATATTTGTTAGATGAAGGGCCCTAAAATGTTGAAGATTCTTATCCTTACGAGATTCTTACGTTCGGTTCATGCAAGGAAATCGGTCAGACAACGAAAACAAGCTATAGCTGGTGGTTGCACTTGGACCGACCGCTGACCTTTGTGTCGTAATTTGTATTAGCAGCATATCTTAAACTCGAGGCCATTCAGAAAAAAGGAAATGAATGATTTAACATTGTTGGATACTCATTGGTTGCATAACATTGTTCTTTTAATAATTAGTTGCATAAGTATCTTATGCAACTAATTATTAATCCGCCTCCAGAACGGCTGAGGTAATGCACCGGCGCACAGTGCTGCGAGTCGCCCCGTGCATGGCCGAAACAAATCCGATGCCATATTTCAATTAGCAAAATCGCTGGCCACGCCATCAGTTTCCTTTCGCAGCACATCTGTAATGGTCAGCAATGGATGATTCCCTCGACCGTCGCCCCCTCACCACCGCCTCCACCAATACCATTGGATCTGCGACCACCGCTACGAAGACAATGCGTCGCCTTGGCGCTGCTGCGGTTCCCCCCCCCCCCCCCTGTCTGCCGGAGTTAAGTACATGAGGGACTAACGCGAAATAAGAGAAAGGAGACTTACTGGTGAATTTCCACGGACGAGATGTCACCGAACATGGTGGGATGAGAATGGCCGGGAATCATAAGCAGATTTGTTGATTAAAAAGTGTAAGAAAAAAAATTTAAAAAAAGAAAAAACATAGAAGTCTATCAGTGATTATTTTCCAGTTATACGCTTACCGCCTCGGCTTCACCTTCGAAGACTGGAACTGGTGAAGGTGCCTAGCCATAGAATCATATTAAAAGTGGCGCTCTTTTTTAACAGCCAATCCTTATTTAATTAGATTTTGGGAATTGCCGCGTGACGCAAACTGTTTTAAATTTATTGTAAAATTGAGTTAACGTCGGACACGGCGAAATTGGTCGTGGAACTCCGCCGAAATTGGTCCGAACTCCTGCGCACATCGCATGACAGGCGTTCGATCCAAGGCCTCAAGATGTCAAAACAAAGCATGCAATAAAAAACGACCTTTTACAGTCAGTTTGATTATGAAGCCAGGTTAGATTTCCTAAACCTAAGAGAGATTTTGAGTTCCCTCTATGCATCGTATTTCCAGTTTGACATACCTTAGCATTTTTATTGCTAATCATAATCCGATTTTGTAACACGTTATTGGCATTCAAATGGGAAAAAATTATCGTTCTCCCGTTATCCCTGTCTCCAGTTCTTATCTTCACCACTTATCACCAAGTCCCCATCACTTATCACAAGAGAAATGCAGGGTTGTGGCAATTGTTGTTTAACCCAGATGTGACCATTCTACAAAAATTTGACCGAGGGTTTTGGCCGTTTACGGACGTGGTCGTGAGGCCTGATCGTCCGGTGTGGAAGCCTACCGAGATTGCGGCTGGACTTGAACTGGGCTTTTGTTTGAGGTCCGGGCGGCGGCGGCTCAGCTGAGGCAGCAGGCTGTAAGGAGGAGAAGAGGATAACGCAAGGAAAACTCGGAAACATACGCATACGCAATCATATTTATGTTGTTGGAAGAACTGTGGTGGTGCTTTTCGGCCACTGCACTTAGTTTTAGGCTAGACGCAAAATATGCCTCTCGGCGCCGCTGTTCTTTTGGGAATACCGAACTGGCTGCGACGCAGTCTACGTAATACAGGTAACACCAAGTTGACAGACCAAGCCGTTCTCTCGGCGCACCAGCTGTTATCACGGCTGGCGACGAGAACGAGGAACGCCATCTCAAGATTAACGAAGATCTGAAAACCAACGAAGTCTCAAGACACCCAATGAGGAGTTCTCCCTGGGGATCGGGAGGTCAAGCCGACCACGTCTGTCAAGTGGGCCCAGCGCGAGCGGCACAAGTCGACACGCCTCTGCAAGTGGCGTGACCCCCACCCGACTCCAGGCGCACGGACAACCGGACTGTACGGCCCGCACTTCATTTCAGCGTCGTCAGCAGGGGAGATCGGACAGCGACACGCATACGAACAGCGCTACAGAGTGGTTGAGAATAATTGTATTCCGCAAGTGTTACAGCCATTAATTTTGTATTACCGGGGGCAGGGGTCAACGGTCAGGGGTTGTTGGCCGTTCCAACAGCCGGCGAGGCAGTCCTCTATATTCTGGAGGTTGTGGAGGACGCAACGACTACGTCTCCACCGTGTCGTCGCCCCTGCATGTGATGCATATGATAAGCCGGGTATGTCTGTTACCTTGGGATGAAGGAAACCCCTGTTTGGAAGCATGTCCGTCTGAGAAATAGTTAGGCGTACATGACGCGGAAGTGAGATATTATGTTGGCGCAGTTATATTTTGAGCCCATGCTTCGACCTTGGAAGCGTATTTACTTTAGCATTAGCCTGGACATCATTGGGTTGGGAGCGGGATTGTAAGGTAAAGCGTATAATCACGTGTAACTACGGGCCCCTCCCCAAAATTCCTGCGGCGGAATTTTTGACTGGGGAGTGTATTGCTCGCTTTTAAGCGATCAGTTTTGCCAAGGCCGTATATCAGGCTTTGCCTATAACGGAACCTCTTAATACTCGACCAGTCGTCGATGACACGGGATCAGGCCGTCCATAGGGAGTCAGACAAGTTTCCCGGGAAGTAATCCACTGTTTCTGTCTTCCTCGATGTGAACACAACCCAGGACTTTTCACTAGTCTGTAAATGCCATTGGTGGGGGCTGCCTGTGTTGTCACTCGTGAATGCCAGTGGAAGGACTTTGGAGGAGCAGAATTCAGAAGCATTTACTCTTCTTGATAAGGTAAGCTCAAGTCCCTGAATTAAATGCTTGTACCTGTCACTATCTTGTGCATTTTAGTTGTCTTGGGCATCTCTACCCCATTTTGGGCATTATGTGAAACATTTGATAATGCCATTAGCAGATATTTGGTGCAAACAGGACATTATGTACAATTTGAACCTTTGCGTAGATCAGTTTTGCATGTATTGTGGCATAATGCAGTACCCAAGCGAAAGCCAAACAGGCCTGAATGGTGCATTGCTTCGTGGGGATGGAGCGACTGTAGCGATTGGTAATTTTCTGCATTTTTAGTTTGGCATGGTATGTTGCAGCCAGAAATAGTGTTTGTCTTAACAATGCCCTTACCATTGTTATTATTTTCCACTGAAAACAAGTGTGGTGAAAATGGGATGCTTGGCTGGAAACATGAACATGACTGCCTGCATCAGTACCAGTATGAAATGGTGTTATTTTGGTTGTCATCATAAGTAGCATAGGTGCAGTTTGCAAAATCAGACCAACATCAGACACCTGAACTCTGGTTTCTTGCAGCATAAAAATGTTGACATCATGGTTAAGTATGTCACTTGCTGGATGTGTGGATTTTTACTGGTATGCCCTAGAGAAGGGGGACTGCCACCATCATTGCCCATGCCATTTCTCCCAAACCATGATAGAGCAGCAAAACAAAACCAAGCTTGTAGCATATGTTTGCTGATTGAAATGCTACCTGATGTGTTTCCTTCAGGTCACCAAGTGGTCTTTCATGTAGTGGGCAAGGAGTGTGCACTCATCATTCTTGTACCCTGCTGTCTGTGCAGCAGTTTTATTATATTTTGGCAGGCAAACCATGCTTTTGTAGCAGCCTGATCCTGAAACCAGTCATTGTTATGAGTGATGGCTTTTTCTTGAGGTCAAAGTCAAATCTTTGAAAGGTCATTTTTCATTTTCAGCTTTTCTTATACACTTAAGGCTGGAAAAGATATTTTTATTCCAAGAGGCTGGAGTTCTTATCAATGACAGTACTGAACTCTGCAACAAAAATTGCACTGTAACCAGTTCTGAGGAAGGCCTTGTAATGAAGGTGACCTCAAATGACCTTGGAGAGGTCACAGACCTTTCATGCTCTGGTATATTGCAGGCATCTGTTCATGCATTTCCATATTAAAAATTAGCTCTGTGTCTTAGACTCCTGAAATGGGATCCAGTGTGAGTCAGACCTGAAAAAAGGAAATAAAAATAAAGGACAGAACCTGGAGAATAACATTATAATCCAGTGATTTGGCATGATCTTGTGATTTTGTTATGTGGAAAGGGTGCAGAAAGGTGTAAGGTCACATATTGCAAGTTTCAGGCTCTTCATGCTGGCCAGTCATGGGCATTCTTAAGGAAATCTCAGGGCAGCTGGCAGACATCTCCCTTGTTCAGCATTGTGTGATTAATTAATTTGTTCATTACTTAATGAGTTACCTGTGGTTATTCTTTCCTGCCATTGATAGTATCAGATCAGTAACAAAAACAAAGTGACATTGCTCAAATTGAGTGTACGGCAGCTAATGTGATGAAAAAATAGAGAGGAAAGAAGCAGGCAATAAGTGAGTTGGACTTTTTATTAATAAGCATTGTAGACAGACATTCTGGAGAAGCATTGTTAAACAAGCGGCAGCAGTGTCAGTGCACTGCATTTGTGTCAGTGGAGTCATGCACATTTAGTTTTGCAAAGGCAAAATTTGTTATAACTTTTTATAAATTGTAAAATAATGTGGCCTAGATCTGATGAGAAACTTTGTTTCAAAAGAAGGTTAGGTTCATTCACCCTGGTCCAAATGGGTTGGCAAGGTGCCCATTTGAGGAAGAATTGAGGCTGTCTAAGTATTTTAGTGATTATGGTGCCACATTGTGTAGACTGGGCAGAAGGTATAGCTTTCCTATCTTGTGCTGGAATCTGGAAGAAAGTGCATGGGATCTCAAGTAATGGCATTGTCAAGACATGCATTTAAACATGACTTGGGCTGTAGGCAAAGTGAGGCTACCAGGAAGGCACGTGGACTCCTGTGCATTATTTTCCCAGTATTCAGTTGCAAACCGTTTTATTCCAGAGCTTGCCTTATCAGGTACCACCAATGCTGTTCCGACATGTTTTTGAAAGCTTCTGAAGGTGGGCTTTTCCCAGAACTTTTTGAAATCGAAAGTTGGGGTCTGTCATAAATTGGATGGCATTTAAGGAATGGAGGCATCCGAGCGTACCATTATGTATGATTGCAGTGGGAATGGGTGTTGCTGGGGTGCGTTTGGTCATGCTCAGAGGCAAATGTAGAATTGTCATATATTTGTGAAATGCATGGCACATGTTACTGCATCTTTTTTGTTCACTAAAACATATAGAGAGGGCTTATTACTTTTCTACGTTTTCCCGAAGTTCTTTTCTTGCGTTTCAAAGTTTTTGGGTTAAAGTTTTGTTTGCATCCTTATCACTGCCGTCCATGCTCTCACCGAGCAGGCTACTCTACACTCGCACGGGTAGCCTGTCAAATATAACGCGCTCGGTTGGAGGGTCAGTTCCCCCCCCCCCCAGATCTAAAAAACTAACGGGGCTACATCCCCCAGATTTCAAGCGTGGATGCAGGCCTAAAGGAACTCTTATGTAGAGGTTTGATGTTTGTAGAGCATTACCTTCAAGGTTACGTGAGGTCAGAGAGGGTCAGGTTTAGTGCGGCTCGCCAGACTCGTTTGTACCGCGAAAACTGTTCTTCACAGCACCAAGATGTATGACCCATTTTTGTAAGCTACATAAAACTGCAGTAGGTAGTATATGGTTTGGAATGCTTGGGCCAATATTTATGCGTAAATTATTGCTTCAGCACAACTTAACCACATGGATGTAATTCCACGAAGGATCGTGATCTTGTTTTGTGGTATTTCGGGGGTAAATGCTGGTGCTTAATTCGAATTAGCGCTCAAAAGTACCTCACGGTTCAGATTTCTGCCACCAAGGCCACCCAAGGTCATCTGAGGTCAACCTCCGTCACTGACCTAAAGCGACCTCGAAAAAATGAAAATTGCAAAAATGTGTTCCACGAGCCAACTAGTCATCCGGTATGATTTTACTACGAAAGTTTAGAACTAGTAAGTAAAAACTTCACTGCGTCCTCCGGCTTTTTGTCATTTTTCATTTTTTTTTTTTGCATTTTTTGCAAAATGCAACACATTTTTGTCATCTCTCCGTCACCTGACGTCATATGGACCTGAAACTTGGTACACCGGTAGAAGATGAAGTGGTCTTTTACCTGTATGTTCCGACCTTTTTAGCTGAGATGATTAGAATACCAGTTCTGTGGTCGGAAATATTTTTGGAACTTCCACCTCGATCTGGCCTCGTGACCTGACCTCAGATCAGTTAGAGTACCTTTGTGTTTTTTACGGTTGGTTATCTGTGCACTCTTAAAAAGTTTGAAAGTCTGACTTGAAAACTATATTCATTGCAGCGGTTTGAAGTTTACCCTGAAAAAATGACCATTTCTGGAAACCATGCCCTGATTTTGGATATAAGGGTATAAGGATATGTGGACAAGTACTTTACTGGTCCGACACAGCATGAACTATCCAATCAGATTACACTTTACTACCAAAAGCAAATGGCAGCTTCCTACAGACAGGACGAAAAAGCGTTAAAGGAAATTGTGTAACGATATGTTCAGTTAAACACTCGGAAAAACTACAGTTAATCACCGATTACAGTGACAGAAAAATTTCCGATTTCCTTTCCCAAAACAATCACGCACGGCTACATAAACTAAATAGCACCAACGCAATGTACCAATTTGCTTGTGGCTACGAAGGCTGCAAACTTCACCCAGTACACTACTTGGGTGTCACAACAACGACACCTTCACGGCGACCCACTTTGCATCCAGGTGACCTCGCGCCACTACAACACTTGAAACAAGAACTTGACGGACCATACGTGACAACAGCTTACGAACGGTGCGACCATGTGGCGCGTATGCTATGATGCGAGACGACTTCAAATATGGGAAAGGGTGTATATTCATGAATACTCGCCAGCTCTGAACAAAAAACTAAATTCTTGTATCACCCTAGAGTTGCTGGTGCCCGGGCGTTAGCTCCTAAGAATCCACCCTTTCTTTGGTGTTCGGACTGTTTGTAAGTGAAACACAAGGATTAGCCTTTTATCCACTTCCTTATTTTCCCGGCTAATGGTGTGTATTATATGTAAGCCTGGTGTGTTATGAATGATTTTCAAACGGTTACTTGTGTCAGTTTTTCGGCACTCTGATGTTGAGATGGGAGTGTCTCGAAACGGTAGTGTGCCTGTAGATGAATAATTTTGCAGATCTGACACATAACCTAGACGACTTTGCTAAAAAAAAAAAAAACAGGAAACTTAAGAAATGCGTTTAACTAGTAAATACGGTACATGCGATCGCTTTAACCCTATTCCCGGTAGGGGGGGCTGAATCCTTTTTTTCACCCACGGGTTTTTTGCTTGCCAATTCCAGGCTTTTTAACGCAGCGTCACGAACTTCATCACTTTTCTTAGCTATTCTTTCTATGCGCTGCGACAAAATTTCACAATTCTAGTCCGCTCAGGTTTAACTTGATATCAGGTCGGGTCACGGAGCTATGACCTAAAATGTCAGTACCCTATATCGCAATAGCCATAAAATGAAATTTTTGGAATAGAGTGAATTCAAATGATTGAAAACGTTTACAGATAATATCAAATGCACACGAGATCATTCCAAGTGACCCCAAGGTCACTGGAGGTCATTTAAGGGCAAAGGTCACAAGTTGATCTGAAGAACGTGTGACCATGACAGTTTCCCTTTTTCCATGTCCCTGGCACCGCCTATGCTAACATTATACAAACATTGTAATGCGATTTGTACGTCTTTAGCATAGCATGATTAACAGAAGCCAAAAAAGTGTTTTTCCCCTTTTTGTTCATTCATTTGTTAGAAAACTAATCCTCCTATTTTTGAAACCCTGTGAACGCTCATGAATTTTCTCAAAATTTCAAATTTGTGGACCCATGATAAAAGCCCTATCCATAGTCTCTCCATTCATGCCAGTTTCATTGAAATCGGTCGATAAACAATGGAGTTATAAGAAGTCCAAAAGTACCCCCTATTTTGACATTTTTGCTCCCCTACATCCACAAATTTCGAAATTTTGATTTTTTTTATAGGAATATGGTTCACGTTACGGCAAATCGATTGCCGTTTGTTGCGATGAAATCGGACAAGTAGTTCTCGAGATCTCAGGGGGGGCCGAGTCCGCCCCCGTGCCGGGAATCGACCATACCGTCTAGCCCTCCGGGAATAGGGTTAACTACATGTGCATATTTCAGCTAACTGATTCAGTTGTGAATTTCAAGGATGCATTCGAAGTGTTTGGTCCGTCGGTGAGTAGAACGTGAGGACGTGTAAGGGGACACGTTGGCCGTCAGCAGACCTTTCCTGTTAAAAAGATATAAAAACGTGTCCAGCAGGGAGAGTTGCCGGCTGAAAGCACAGCATCCTGTCGACCACTGGCGGTGTACGATAAGATAATGATTTGTGGTTTTGCCTGTGCCGTTGCGTGTTTAGTGGAGAGGGGTCCTGTGCGTAATAACGTTTCGCACCGTGACGGGACGGGGCGTTGGCAAAAAATCGCTTCGTAATCTATGCAGGGCCTGTTCTGGTAAATTTGCGGGTGTTGGCCGCCCGTAGAGCGAGATATGGTCTTGGTGTGTTGGTTTGCCTTTGCGTTTACAGTTTCACGGACTTCTTCCACGTTCAGGCGTTGCTCTCTGGGAGCGGTAATGGCCAGAATCGAAGCGTCCTTTCTCGCGATAATGCCTCCGCAGCAGAGGCTGGTAAGACCCGATCAACCATGCTCATACCCATAAATCGTAAAAAAAGCACTCCGCGAAAAGTTTCAGAATTTGAAGACGTTCTTACAGCTGTTGAGCCAAGTTTCACACGATTGGTGATTCTTCAGGCTGTCTGTTCTGTCCTGAATCTCCACGCTCCACCTTAGCTTGCACGGGTCGTTGGTGCCCATACGCATCCTCCGTACTACAAAGCTGGTCGAACGATGAACTGGAAAGAAGAGTGGCATCGATCAGCCATGGGTGGCCACATAAAGGAATGGAGTTTGGATGGAGTTTACATATCTTCTTAAGGAGGGTCGTAAAATAGCTGCAGCCATTGTTTGAGAGTGAAAAATGCAAGACGTGAGGAACTATGAGGACGCATATATCAGTTTGTTGTACGTAAGTTGCTTGCGAAATTCTGGGGATGAATAATAGCGTGTAGGTGAAGTTGGGAACCACGCGGTTTTGTCGAGATTCTGACGAACAAAACTTGCTCTTAAGATTTCATACTAGGGGAAAATGCTGTTCATTCCGACCATCTCAGCTAGCCACCGTCAGTGGACGTGGGATAAAAGCGATGTAAATGTGCCCCGTTGTCTGCATCACACAGCTATCTGCGGCTCCCGCTGTCCGTAGCGTTTCGAAAGGCCTATTAAGTGTTGCGAAGAAGATAAACCTGTTACTGCGGTAATAATGAATATGCCTCCGGGGAAGACTTGCAGCACTCCATTACAGGCAGCCGACATTACTCATGAAAACACTGCCTTTCCTGACTGGAAATGAGTATGCTTCTCCGAGTTGCGCGGAGTCGTGGTGGGGACCTCGGACTGTTCAGCGCTTGCTGGATTGGCTCTCAAAGGCTTAGAACCGAATCAGGACGTGAGCTGATCTGGTCGTGAGCCGACTAGTAGCGCGTAGGCGGACTTCAGGTATGTTTAATTCTGAAGCACTCCGCAGGGTTTTCCGCCCATGACCATGTTCTGACAAACGGGCGTGGACGGCATTGTTTTCAGGACGTAGTGTAGGTATATGGCATAGTCCGGGCGGCGTGTCGTCTTTGGCCGAAGAACAATCCAGTGTGGTTCAGCTGCTCTGATGAGTTCGGAGTTAGGATTACTGTATTTACAAGTGGATAAAAAAAAACTGTCCGCCCGCTTTTCACAGTACTTCCAGGCTGTGTGTTGAAAGGATGGTTTCAAGTGTGCCGGCACCAGTGGTGCCAAACGTTGTGTGTGACTGAAAAAGCTCCCAGAAATCAGTGAGGTGGGTGAAAAATAGTTGTTAACCGGTGTTCCGTTCACGAAATTCTCTATCGTGAGACCTTGTTTTTCATTTTTCAGTTTGTTGCAGATTTCACCTGAGGCAAGGGTCATGAAAGCGATCAAAGTGGATCCAACCCCGTGCTTATTGGCTAGAAGATGCAGAGGGAGGGACGTAACCGCCGTTTAATGGCCCTGCTTGTCATCGACTAGGAGACAGGGCCTATTTTAACATCTTAACTGGGGGGGGGCAAATGCCCCCTCAGTCGGACACTTTGCCCCCCAGTCAAGAGCCTTTGCCCATGCAAAGAAAAAAAAACAGCCGGGTGCACTAGCGTAACCAGGAGAGTATTCCATAAAGCGCTGCGCACGAGTCTCGCGAAGCAGCATCTTATCAACAAAGGATGTGTTGAATCATTGAGTAATATGGGAGCACACTTAGAAGCATCATTTTATAATACGTATTGCAGGCACACCAGTGACCGCTGGCGAGCGTGTTTCGTAATTAGTACGCCGGCACCCGATGCCGCGATTGTCTGGTGGGCGGCCAAGGCGTTTCATCGCATCGTAAGCACGTTAAAAATGATGATGACCATCTTTGATGTGTTCAAGCGCAAGAAAACTGAAGGGTGAGCTGGTGGGCAGGGCGGTTTCGCTTTGTTGAGATAATGTTTATATGAATGCGGCAACAGTCCAGCAGTGCTGTAGTCATCATCAGTCATCCTGATCCGAAAACCCTGCTAAAATCCCAGTACCTAATTTGTAGAACTTTATTGAACTAGGCGGTTAAACCCGAGTTTTACGCATGGAAAACAGAAAATTAATCAATCATATATTAAAACCGCCACTCTTTCTGCTCCTTGTGCATGGGTTTGTGCATCCCATGAGCATGCTTCACCTGCTTCACGAACATGGCATAGCCAAGACTGCAGATAATGACGGGTGTTGATATCTCACTGAGGCGGGGCGAAGGCGAATATTTCAATTTGAGGTGACTTTTTTATTTTGGGGCCGATAAGCTGGAAATGGAGCAGTTTATTCTGCCTGTGTTGGGACAGCTTTTGCACTTTTGCGCGGTGTTGAAAAACATATGGCCAAAATTTGGTGAGAAACTGTATTTTGGGGATAGATTAGATCAACAGAAACTATCCCGGACAGGCAACTTACTGCCTCATTTAGGGAAGAATCGAAGCTGCCGCAACATCTCGTCAATATTCTGGCCATCGTTTGCAGACTGTGACTTATTTATTTGAAGTACCACACCTTGCCATGCCACGGTAACCCATGGTGCCGGTCTGGCAATTTCCCGCGCGTTCTTAGACGTCAGGATATTTAAGGACCACCTGCGTCAATGCAGAAAGTACCTTTTATAACAGAAGTCTGTGCCACTATGGCTGCGCCACGAGAAAAAAGCCGAACTTTGGTTGACCGGTGCTCAGAACTGCCTTCGCGGGGAGAAGTGCCGCAGCAATATTTTCAGTCCCACCGTGTGGATAGGCTTACCGAGAGGTACGTCAGAACACAGATCGTCCGTGAAATGATGAAGGTGTGGAACAAAGCCCGTATTCTCACTGCACCGGAGCGGAACGTAATAAAGAAGCTCAACAGGAAGCTTGACCAGTACCAAACTGTCATCAAAGGCAAATGCTTGAGGTCCACCCCGGAAATTGACAAGAATGGATTTAGGGACAACTATAAAAACCTTTTTGACCTTGCCCTTGTCGGCACCATTAAGATCATCAAAACCAAGAGGATAAAGACATTCTTCAGGCCCAAAGGGAGCCAGGTCGCCAAGGCGTCATGGTGGTATTCGATAAGTTCCCTTCGGAGAAGGAGGAGCGAGTTCTTCAGCGACAACAGTAGGCCGAAGCTTTAAAGGTCCCGCCGTTAAACTAAGCGCAGACCGAGCAGGAGGCAAGTGCCCAGTTGGAATACTCGTCTACCGACAACACACAACTGACAGATCAGGATGACCCGCAGCCCTTGGCCATGCCTTCGAAGCGGCCCTGCAGGAGAGCCAAGAACATCGCCACTCCTGGTCAGGCAGCAGCCCTCGATCGGACCAAGCTCAGTGATCACCCTGCAACCCACTTCCTATCGGCGACGGCTTCGGCCCTCGGCCACGACTCCCCTAAAGTGGTGATCAGGTTCGGAAGTTCGGCCATGCAGGCACGTAGATCGCAGAGGAAAGCCATTGCGGACGAAATCTAGCATTCTTTCTCCGCGTCACTCAACCTGGTGGTCCACTGGGACGGAAAACTGTTAACTGACGATGGAAAGGAAAAGGTGGAACGACTCCCTGTCATTGTAAGTAGAGCCGGAGCAACGCCAGTCGACGTCGCGCATTGACTGGGAGGTTTCGGACAAGGTCGTCGGCATGAGCTTCGACACCACCTCCAACAATACTGGGCAAGTTGTGGGAGCAAGCACGCTTCTTCGACAGAAGCTTGAGTGACAGCCTATTCACTTCGCTTGTCGTCATCATATCTTCGAACTGGTGGCAGAGGCGGTTTTCTCCACGTGCTTCGGTCCGTCCTCGGGACCGGGATCTCCTTGTTCAGGCGCTTCAAGAAGAGATGGAGGTTCATTAATTGGAACAAGCTTGAACTCATGATTTATGAAGACCTAGAGCCAGCAGTGGCCGAGACGTTTTTCTCCTCCAAGGGTCGTGTTGTCGTTTTCTGCCGTGAGAAGCTCGCCGAAATCTAGCCTAGCGATGGTTATCGTGAGTTATCGTGAGTAAGTCCTGTGCGGGATCGCGGTAGTTAGCGACTTCGCCGAACGAGCTGTGACTCTTATCCAAGTGTACAACAAGATACTGACGAAGGATGAAAGGCAAAAGCAGTACCTGGTGCAAGTCGTCGAATAGCATCGTCGCCAGAACCCCGAGACCACAAAGAGGGTTGAAGTATCATTCCCACCTAAGCCACACTGCTGCCGACAGGACCAGTGACCTATGACCTGAGACAGAATGTGAAGTGTCTTTCGATCCATTGTGTCAAAAGGAGTACTATGATGTGCATATTATGCATGTCGTGCGCTTGGTTTAAAAAAAAACTGAAGCACAAAACACGTTTGGGGGCATTTCAGACACACCTCTCCCTGAACGAATCTCCCAGGGAAAATGAGTTCTTGCTGGGGATAAATGGAATGGTGTTCTTGTACTTTAAATATGCTCGGAATGCACAAAAGCCGGCGCGAATTTCATCAAAATAAAATAAAATCCAGCACAAACGACATACGATCTTCGTGTGAAAGTGGTTAAAAGTGTTGGACCAAGGCCATATTTTGCACACATGATTTCCTCCAAAAGACATATCAGTTAATGAGAGTTCACTCTGGAAGTGTTCATCGTAATTCGTCATATATATATATATATATATATATATATATATATATATATATATATATATATATATATATATCATTTCCTTAAGAATATATATATATATATATATATACATACATACATACATACATATAGATGAGATGGACAAAATTCAATAAGGAGAACGCAAATGCCCGGAGGGGTCTCGGCCAATGCGTCTCGTTCGCAGAATTGCCCCCACAGTCATTTTTCCTTAAAATAGGCCCTGCTAGGAGACAAACTAGAATTAATTGGAGCATACGTGCTCGACCGTTTTCCCAACTACCCAGTACCTAATGGGTAATTCTGGCAGTCAGAGTACATTCATTTATTTTCCTGTTTAAGATAACGTCTGTCAGAAGAGAGCAATAACATTCCTGGTAAGTGACATGAATTGACTCAGAGGCTTATGCCAGAAGTTTCACATGCCCTTTTCAGGGCGTTAACATTAGTAGTCCGGGCCACCCTCTGATTGAAAATGTTTTGTCATCATTTGAAGCTGTTTGTCTCATCGATTTCCGGTACCTCTGTAAAGTCACAGTTCATCAGTTTCCATTGCAGGCAACTCGAAAGGCAAGGCAGGCTCTGTCTGACCTTTGCAACGTGCAGTGTAGCTTAGTCGTGAGAATGATTTCGTGCTAACAGTCGTAAAGTTTTTGCTTCTTACTACGCTGTCCGTGTTTTGCTATCGGCTGTTAGCAGGCCCCTGCGGCTGTCCGGAGGCGTGACGAGCGAGCCTTTGGTCGGACCATCTGACCCAGTCGTGCGTGCTGGTATGATGAGCCTGCGGGCTCGTCGGCCGTGGCCGATTTATTTCGCGGAGTTATGGGCGACGATGACTTGATGAATTCTCGGGTGTACTCTGGAGAACTTTTCAAAGTCAGGTCTTCCCCGAGAAAATTGCACTAGCCTGACCTTTCGGAATTTTGAGCGCTCGGCGCTGGCTAGGCTGGGATGCTTGCGAGGCAAGTTTGACGAGGTAGTCTTTAGGAAGTTCGAGGATGGACTGAATGAATGTAAGCCCGATGTAAGTCCCGTTTTGCTCGCCGACTCCCTATACCAAAATGCCATTCCCTGGCTTCGGAAATGCCCAAATTTTTACTTGTGAACACATTTCTTTCTTCTCATTTAGCGGAGGTTCAGTATTATCTAGGCACTTTGGGGTAACACGGGAATAGGTACTTTACGCAGCACGTATTTGTGATCCAGATTGTGTCAACGGCTTGCGTCAACCGATTTGTTTCTTCACGTGTGTGGATAATGAACGCTTGGCGTTGTCCTTGTCTGATGAAAATATTGTCATTGTCCTTTTCCTTGCACCCTGCACTTAGAAAATATCATGATGCGCGGCACTGTGACACTGCGGTGGGTGCACCTCCTGTTGTCATACGAGGAATGCAGGAAAACCTGAAGTACGCAGCATTATTGGTCAAGAACAGAACGCATTACAAGACATCGACACAAACAGAAAAAATAAACAATGTCCGAAATCAGTTAACTGCATGGATGAGACTCACAGACGGGCGTGCTCCACATCTTTTGCGGCTGCGAACTGTAGAGGAAAGCCGCAGACGGGGAGACGCAGGGACTCCCGGCGACTGCTCCGGTTTGGCTCAGATCCAGCTGTGTTCTGGTGTCGACCAGGGCTTGGAACGCGGCGGGCGCAGCACCTTTGTGCAGCACTCGAAGCACGTTGGCGCAGTCGCGTTCCTACCGAAGCTCTGCCAACGGCCGCCATGCCGGCGGCATCTGGATGGGGAAATGTGCTTACGCTTCCGGATGCCTGACACCAGGCCCGCGGCAACGTTGGTTGGCGTTTTCCCGCGGCCTGCTCGACGCTGGGCTGCAGCGGTCCAAATGGACCTGGGACAGCAGTGTGCGAGGGGGAAGCGCTCACGGATGAGTGCGTGGTGACGAGTGGTCGGGGGTGAAATTGGAGTGGATTCTGAAGTTTGCTCTAAAAGGCGTCTGACACCGATGTATGTAATGCCAGTTGTGTAATTTTGTAGTTCGTGTTCAGCATATCGCAGTTGCCGGCACTCGTACCACGTTGGACACGACAAATCCACTCACATTCGAGTTGTGTGTTTTGTCTGTCCCGGGGGCGGGAGCGCGATCACCCGCCCACTCCGCACTCGGGCGCCGGCCGAGCGCTCGCGGCCGGAGGCACTCGGCCGTGATTGGCCGGCCGGTCGCCGGGCTTCGCTCCGGCGGGCCCGGCCGGCGGCCCTTTGACAGCTCGATTGGCGTCCGGGCCGGGAACCGGCGGCGACGCGGCTCTAATCGGCCGCCCGCCGCCGCGGCGGTCTGCCGCCGAGCCCGGGGACCGGATCGGCCGCCGGGCCCGGCTTCTCGGAGCTGCCGGCTCTCGGCGCCCGGCGACAGCGGCTGGCTGTCGACTGGGCCGCATTGTGCGGGGTCGCATTGTGGATGGGGATTACGGATGGGCGTCGCGGGAGCATCATTGTCTTGTAAGTTACAATGAAGCAGGGAGGACATGTTTTCTCCCTTCCGAAATATTTGTTTTTCTGTCGTTTCGGTCACAGCACGTGATGAAACAGGAAAATCGTGCGTCATCGTAGAATTCTCGTCATTTTCAAATAAACGGGATGTTTGCGGTAGGTTTTTCCGTTACGTTGGGTTTTTCTGCGACTCATTTTGTTCTCGGAGACGGCTTCATTTTGTTTGGTGCCGGTAGTTCGGTCGAGGACTGCGTGGTTGAGGCTTTTTCCGCACCGTGGTTTCTCACTCCAGCCCTCGCCCTGTCTGCCGAGACCCCGCTGCTCCGGCGGGGTGTGCGTACCCGGCGGCCGCCCGCTGTGGGGCGGTCGTCTGGCACCGGGCTCAGCCGCCGGCGGCCGTCCCCGTCGACTCGCCCCCGCACTTGGCGGCCGCCCGGCGATCACACTCCTCTCGGCCAAGGTCGGCGGGGGGAGGCTCTGCGGTGGCGTCAGGTGCGACGGTGCACCCTTCTCCCTGCCCGGCGCTCCGCGGTCGTGCAGGTGCCGTCCGCTCGACGACCGGTCCGCCCGCTCCACGACCGGTCCCGGGCGGCCCGTGTGACGTCACCGCCGCGGCCGTCACGGCGGCGAATGACGTCAACGCGGGCCGAGCCGGTGGCGCCGCCTAGCGACGGCGGCTACCGGCGCTGACTCACGGCCGCGGTGGGCTCAGTTGGAGTGGGACTGGGCCGTCGCGTGCGTCTGTGGCCGGTGCCGCAGAGTGGCCGCCGCCCGGTGACGTCGAGCAACAGGTGGCAGCCGCCGGAGCCGAGCCAGCGCCGCGCCGCGCCGCGCGGCACCGTCCGATGCGAGGTCAGTGGGCGGCAGGCGAGAGCGGCGCCGCCGGGAGGCGACGCCGTCCTCCGGACTGATGACACGGTCGCCGGCCGGACGCCGGCGACGGTCGCCGGCCGGACGCCGGCGACGGTCGCCCGCCGCGGCGTCTCCGCCGTCCGTTTCGTCAGCTTCGTGCGTCGCGCCCGTCGCCGCCTCTGTCGGCAGGTGGTCTCGCCGAGCCGGCGGCGTTGGCAGGTCGCCGAGGGTCCCGTTCAGGCACGTCCGGCGGCCGCCGACGGCCGGTCTTTGACCCGTCCCGTCCTGGCGGCGGTCGCGGGAGCTGGTCGTGTGCCGGCGGGCGCCTCCAGCTCGCCCGTCGGGCGCCGCCGTCGCCGTGGGCCGCCCTGCGACCGGACTGCCGTCGGCCGGGGCGGGCCCTGCACGACCCGGCCGGCGGAGATAAGCCGAGATACAGGCCGCAGATACGGAGGCCGACCGGTACCGCCTCCGGCGGCGGCGGCCTGGCCGCAGCCGCAGCGGACGCCGGCGCTGGAGCCGCCGCCGGCCGACCGCCGCAGCGCCGCCGGCCGGTCACGGCCGGCACGTGCTGTTCGTGACCGGGCGACGGCGTGGCGACGGTCACGGCGCCGCCACGCGCCCGGACACGCCGCCGCAGCTGGCGGCGGTGCAGGGACCGCCGGTCATCGGGCTGTTACTGCCTGGGGCCGCGGCGGCGGCGGCGGCCCCGGCCCCAGCTGGCCGCCCCGGCCGGAGCCCAAACAGACGGCTGCCGCCGGCGCGCGCTCTGTTTACGTGACGCCAGCCGGTCCGGCCTCTGACAGTCGCCCGGCAGCGGCGGCGACGGCGACGGCGACGGCGGCGGCGACGCGCACCCGTCCGGCCGACTGGCCGCCGCGCGCGCTCGGCCAGATTGGTTATGACGCGACCGCGCCGGACCGTCCGCGCCTCGGCGACGTAAGACGATCGTTCCGCGCGCCACTGCAGTAATTGTCCCGGTGTCTGTTGACGGCTCCGCTGCAGCTGTTTGACGCGGCCAGCTGCCGCCACTGGCGGACGCAGGGGAGTCTCACCGCCTCATCGAGGTGTCCGGAGCGGGCGTTTTTCTGCCCGCGTCCTGTCACCTCGGCGGTCGGCAGTGGCGGCATCCCCCGCACTTCTTCCGACGTGGTCGGCCGTTTTTACCGTGTGGCCGCGCACTGTCTGCCTTCGTTATGTGCTCCGAGCGTTCGGGTCTGTTTGACTCAGGAGCGTCTCGTAGGAAGCTTTGCGCTGTCGTATGCAATTATGATGTGCCTGGCACTCCGACCCGCCCCCGCTGTTTTCCGACGCCGGCTGAGCGCGACAGTCTCGTCCTTGCGGTCGCCTTTGGGTGTTCGTGGTCATGACTGTTCTTGTTGCTCGAGGGGACGGTCCCTGTGGTCGCTTCGGTCGCTTGTCCCGGTTACCCGGTTATCAGGCTCTCCCTGCCGTCGGCCGGGGCTGTCCGTATTCACGCCGGTCCCTGTTGTCAGGTGGGCTGTCCTTGGTCATGTCTGCTTCTGGTGTCAGCAGAGGCTGTTTCATGTCATGCCGGCCCCTGTTGTCAGCAGGGCTGTCCCTGATGATGTCTGTGCCTGCTGCCACCAGAGACAGTCGCTGATCACGTCTGGCCGTGTTGTCAGTAGATGTTATCGCGGCGAATCGACGTCACCTAATCTTCCAAGCATAGCGTCTCCGAGGCCCGTCCCAGGCCGTCGTTCGTCGGTCGGAGCGCCTGGCTCGCGGCGACGGCTCCGGCGGCGGGCCCGGGAGCGGGCAGTGGCCTCCGAGCCCCGGGGCCACTCAGGGTCAGCGGCACGCCGACCCGTGCAGCCATCGAGATCGATCGCCGGCCGAGTGGGATGACGTCACGGCCGTCTGGCCGGCCGCTGATGAGCGCGCCGTGACCGTGCTGCCGCCGCCGGACGGACTTTTCGTGTCGCCGGCGGCCCGTCCCCGCCGGCCACGGGCCGCCGCGCCAACCTTTCGCGGAACGGGGGATCCGGGACCCGGACGGTGGCTATTTGGAGGCCTCAGCCATAATTCAATAGTTCCAGGTCGGGCGGCGGGGGGCGGGGCGCGGCCGGCCGCGGCGCCGCCGTCGCCGCGCGCCGCCGGCCCAGCGCGCCGCGCGGCCGGCAATTATGCCCGTGTCGTGAGGGCGGCCCGGCCGGGACCGGTCCACAATGGGCCCGGACCGGCCGTATATCACTGGACGCCCCCCGCAGCGACGCCCGCTGACGATTCATTATCGAGCGGCCGACCTGGCGGCGGCGGCCCGGCCTCGCTCGCGCTCCGCCGCGCCGGTCATTGTCGCCCGGCTGTCGGCGTCACATTCCTCGGGCTGGCAGCCGGCGGCGGCGGCCCGGCCGAGACGCGACGCGGCGTCTCGGCCGGCCGCGGGAGGCGGCCCGAGCGCCGGCCGTCTCGGCGTCCCGGCCGCGCGCGGTCGCCGCCGGTGCGGACGCCGGCCGCCGTCGAGCTTCGGTGCTGCGGCTGCGGCCGGCCGGGCCGGCGGCGAGCTGGGGACCGGTCCTGGCCGCCGCGCGCCGCCCATTAGCCGTCTGACGGCGGCATTTCCGGCGCACCGTGCACCGTGGGAGGTGCCGGCGGCGGCCGCCCCTCGCGTGCCGACGCCGTCCAGGGCTCGACCTGCCGGCGAGTGCTGGAGACGCCTGCGGTGTGCCTTTCCGCCGTCTGCCACGGATTGTCGGGGTCCGAGTGGTGGCATTTCGTCCCGGATGACAGTCATGGCTGGCTGTTCTTCGCGGAAAATGAAATGTTCATTGTCGGTGTAATGTTTCCCGCCAGCGCGATGGCTCCTTCCCGCTGAGCAGTGTGGTACTCATCGCGAATCGTGACCCGTTTTTGGTATGCATGAGCTGATTCCTATGCCCATGCATGTGGCATACAGATGACGAAGTGATCGCGCGTGTATTCCGCAGTTACGGGAGAAGCGCACTTTCGGCGGTGAATATCGACTCCGCGGCGGCAGCGCACGAAGGCACCGTGTGGGCCACCTGCCGCTCGCCAGATGAGCTGACCCTCCGGCCTGTATTGTGACCTTACGTGTTGATCCGCTGCGGCGGGGAGTGGTCGCCGCGCTGCCACCGCGGCGGCGGCTTCTCGTGGAGACCGCTGTTAATCCGCCCGGCTTAAGAGATTTGGAACGGGCTCCGGACCGAAGCCGGTTTTTTCTCGCCGTGGCGGACTTTTGCTTTCGGCGTACTGGACAGCGGTCGCCGCTGCGATGGCGTACCCGACCGTGGCTCGTGGAGGCATCACCGCATGCCGGGGGCTTTGCTGCTGCATTTCCTCGGCAAAGGGACGTTGTTGCTCGTTTGTCATTGCCGGCGCCGTCTCGCGTGATCTGCCGCGTGTGTGATTGTCTCGACAGCCGCCATTTGTTGCGGCGGTTCGCGGAAGACGCCAGAGGCGCTCCGTGCATCACGGACCAACAGATGGCTGTATCAGCACATTTTTCTGGCGGCCGTTTGTTGCGGTCCTGCCGCTGCGATTGCCACCTGCGAATCCCCGGCGGCCCCATTATTCGTTGTCGTTATTCGTCGAATGCCGCGTGGCGGCGGGCGGCGGCAGTGCAGCCGGCGAGGTGCTTCTGCCGGCACCGCGGGAGCCCATGGGATGCGTGCTTCCACCCCCCCCCCCACCCCCCGCGGACGGGGCGCTGAAGGTAGCGGCAGCGAGCTGTTTTTACGTCGCCGCCCGCCTTCCGTCGGCGCCCCTCGGCCGTCCCCAACGCTGATCGCCGTCCGGGTGATTGCACCTGACGCGCGCGGCCGGCGTTCCCATGGGTCGGCCGGCAGGGCGACGGACACCTGTTCGGCGCGGGGGAGCCGGGGATGAGCCGGCGAAACCGGAGCCGTCCAGAGCGGAGCGCTCACCCCTCGCCGAGGGGCCGCCGGCGCGCCATTAGCGCCGGCGCGCGGCGGCGGCGGCAGTTTGTTTGCGATGCGCGCGCCCAGATGCGCCGTGTCGGCCGGCGGTGGATCGGGCGGTGCGCGGCGGCGGCGCGGCGCCCCTCGCCGCAGCTGTGGCGCCGCCGATCCAGGCTGAGATAGCCGGTTTTGGCGCGGCCGACCGCGCCGCCGCCTCCGCCGAACAGCGGAAACTGGTCGGCGCCACGCCTCCGGTGGTTTATTACGAGGTGTCAGCAGTTTGCATCACGATCGGTCTGGGTCGTCGCCAAAGTTTCGGTCGTTTGTTGTGGGTTGGCCACTCGGTGACGCGTGGGGGTCTGAGGTCGACCGGGGATGGTTTATTTAAGCGGGCTGTTTGAGGTTGAAGCGAGTGATTTGGCGTCATTTTTGGAAGCATTATCGCAGATTTTCCGGTCTGCGGTCACCGTAAATGTCTCGCATAGATCAGCACAGCAGTCATCGTCAGTAATCGCAGCCGCCAGCGCCCGAAGTTTTACATCGCCGCGCGTCGGTGCCATGCCTGGTGTCTCCACGCGTCTCCCGGTCTCAGAGATCCGGCCGCAGCGCGGGTTATCACCCGCCGTCTGCCAGCGCGCCAGCGTGGCCTCCCGCGTAGTGGCGCCGGCCGCCGACGGAGACGGCCGCTCTCGCTGCGTGCGCCGCACAGCCATGGCCGATTCCTGGAAGACCCGCGCTTCACCGCCGCCGCTGCCTTCCTAAGTGAACGCCCACGCTGCCGGCTGCAGCCGCCGCCGCCGCCGCCGCCGCCGCCGCCGCCGCCGCCGCCGCCGCCGCCGCCGCCGCCGCCGCCGCCGCCGCCGGGCCGTTCTTTGTTTGTGGCGGCGGGCCGGGCCCTGCGGCGCGCGGCGCGCGGCCGCCGCCCCGACCACGGCCCGCCGCGCGCGGCCGCCCGTTACCGAACACCTCGCCGACCCGGCGCTGTCACCAGATGTGCCCGGGGTGCAGCTGTTTTTTCGCGGCCCCTCCACCCGTTTACACGGCCGTCCGTTCATGGTCTGTCGGCGATGAGGAATCGCCCGCTGCGAGGGAGCCGCGTTTTACAGTGGCCGCGCTGTGCGCCGGCTCCTCGGGGCACCCAGGGGGCCTCGGTGAAAAGGGGCTGTTTTATTACGCGGATTTCGCCGCTCGCTTGTTTGCACTGGGAGAAATGTCGGCGAACCTCGTCGTCGGAGAGTATTTGCTGGCAAATAAACGCCCTGCCAAATCGGCTTGATTGCTGCTGTCGATCGGAGCAGTCACTGACGTCCCGTTGTCTGCCTGGTGTCTGCGTTTTATTCGCGACAGATGTCGCGGCGCTCTGCACTCAAGGATGTGTGTAATTGCGGCATATGATTATCCTCGGGTCGTCGGGCCGGCGCCGTCGCGTGCGTGCTGCTCGCGCGGCCGGCTCCGCGCGCACCTATGTTTGGGTAATTTGGCGGGATTGGCTGGGAATTAGGAAGTGGCTGCGCCGCCGGGCGCCCCGTGGCGACACAAGCAAGGTCGGCGGAGCGGCCGCCCGCCGGCCAAACATGACACCGGATCAAGGCCAGACCTCGGCGGGTGTCACTGACGGGAGTCCCCGCACTGGGTGCAGCCCCGGGGGGACACGTCGCAGGAGAGGACAGGTCCTTCCTGCCGTGGTCCGCCACGCTGTTGTGCGAAAGTACGTGCGCCAGGAGGTGCTCGCACAGAGACGTCCCGCCGGAAGGCTGCATCGTACGCCGGCGTGTTGTAAACGGAAGGCGGCTGGGTGTGGGAATGGCGGCAGGTGCGCCGGAGAGCTGGCCGCCGGCCAAGTCAGCCGAGATTGAGACCCGGCCCACCTGTGGCCGCGGCCGCTGTGGGCCGACGGTGCGGCGCGCTCGGATGGCGTCTCTCGGTCGGCGGCCGTCAGATACTCCGCTCCGGCGGTCTGCACGGGCCGGACCTTGGGCGGCGTCGGCTCGGGCCAGGATGCTGGTGGCGGGAAGGGGGACGGGAGTGATCCTCGATCCCGCCCCGCCTTCCGCGAGACACGAATCTTAGTCACCCCGTCTGAAGCCGGATCCAGGGCGCCGTTTCGCCGAAACTCGCCGTCGTCGCCACTGGTTCATCTGAAGGCGTCGTAACGGCGCGCCGAACTTCGAACTCGGACAACAGCGCGTCGTAAAGCCGCGACGAGCCGTGAAAGTGCACGTGCTGTTGTTCCTCGAAGCTGTGACGCGCGTAATTAGTGCCGGCGCCGGCGAGGCCGAGCCTGTCCCGGGCCGCGTAATGGCCGGCCGGCGCCGGCGGCGGCCTCCGCGCGGGTCGTGTCGCCGGGCCGCGCCAACAGCTCGGTGAGCGGCCGCGAGCGACACTGATTCCAGCGCGGCGCGCTCTCGTTAGGCGCCGGGGCACCTGTCGTCCTCCGAGCCGGTCGACGTCATCCCGCGGACGGTAACGGCCGCGGAATTGGTGTTTTTCGGCCGGCCCGCGCGGCAATTACGCCCGGAGTTGTTTGCGCCGCCGCGGCCGGCTCACTGCCGCTGCGGCCCCATTGCCACCCTTTAATGGGAACAATTTCACCTGGATTCGGCGGGGTGTTTTTTTCATAGGGGTGCCGTCCCGGCGGCGATTAATCACCGGGTAATTGAGGTGCTCCGGCGGACGGAATCACCTGTTGATACACACGCACTCTCCGCAGCGCCGGCGGCGGCGGCGACAGAACGGCGTCCCTGCGCCGTCAGGGGTCGCCCGCAGCGGCCGGGCCGGGCCGGAGCCTGCTGGTGGCGGCGGCCGCTGACCCCGCTGGCCGGGCGGCGGCGGCGCCCGGGGGGCCGGCAGCGCGGCAGTTGGCCCGGCCGACCTGGCAGCGGCTGTCGGGCGCCGGGGCCGTGCCAGGGCGGCCCGCCGGAGGCGCAGCGGCCGCGGCCGGCCACGGACGGCGCCGCGCCGACCCGGGCGACCGATCGCGTGCGCGGCGGACGCCGGCCGAGCGGTGCCGGCGCCAGCCAATCTGCGGCGGATGGCGCGGCGCGGCGCGGCGCGGCGCAGCGCAGCGCAGCGCAGCGCAGCAGCGCAGCGCAGCGCAGCGCAGCGCCGACCGACGTCATTATGTAAAGCGGCGCGGCGCCGGCACCGCCGGCGGCAGCTGTCGCCTCCTGCCGGCGCCGGCCTCCCGGTGCCTCCGCTCAGGTGTCGACGCCGCCGCCGCCGCCGCCCGTGTTGCCATGTGGCCGCCGTGTGGTGCAGGCTGGGGGCCGGGTGGGGCGGGGAGCGAGGCTGGTTTACGGCTGGCCAGATTTGCATGCTGCGCCCGAGCGAGGCGCCCGGCCGTGCACGCCGGACGGCCGGCGACTCGGCGCCGGCCGCGGTCTCTGCCCGCGACAGCGGCCGACCACCGCTGGGAGAGAGGATCGTGCCTCCCCTTCGTGGCGGCCGCGTGTTGCCCCGTGACGGGAGCGCGTCACAAAACGCCAGCCGGTCTTGTCCCTCTCCCTCGTCTCGTTTTTCTCCGCCACCCCTTCCTTTGCGGCGTTGTTTTTCCTCCGTCTCCCCTCGTGGGCGCCTCTTCTGCAGCTTCTGTGCTTTGTTCTGTCCCCTGTCCCGGCCGTGCCCTTTGCGTCCGGCGCGTGAGAGCGGGCGCCGCCGTTTTCCCACCTGTTCTGCCGCCGGCCTTGAGATGACCCGGCGCAGAGGTCGCGGCGCCGCTCCGGGCCGCCGGCCGCCGCCCGGCCCTGTTGTGACGTGAACGTCCGAGCCTCGGCCGCCGGCCAGCCTTGGCCGCCTACTGGAAATACCGCCGCGGCCGACGCTTCGGCGAAGCTGTCGGCCGGCGGACGGCGTACGCCGCCGCCGGCGGCCGTGACGTGCGCTGTGAGCCGGCCGATGAGGCACGAGACGCGTACTGCGGCTGGACGCCGCTGCGGGGCGGCCGGCTGTGCGCCGCCCGCCGGCCGGCTGCAGAAGAGCGGACAGTTGCCGGCTCGGGCCCGGCCGGCGGCGGCGCGGCTCGGCTATTTCAGGTGGCGGCCGCCGTCGGCGCCGGTCGCCGGCCCCGCGCCGGGGCGCCGCCCGCCGCCCGGCCCGATTAGATTAGCGGCGCCGGGGGGCGCGGCCGGGCCAGTGAGCCGCCGCTGGACGGCCGAGTTGGCGGCCCGGCGTCGGCCGCGGCCGGCCGGGCGGCGACAGTAGCAGGGCGCCGGCCGAGCTGGGCTCTCTCGACTGAGCGTCCGCTCCGGGCCGCCGCCGGTCGGAGCGCCGGGAGCGACGGCGGGCGCTCCTCCGCGCCGCGTGAGCGATGGAAACGGGCGGCCGCCGCGCCGTTCGCCCACGCCGGAATTAGAATGCACGGCACCGAAAAGTGCGCGCGAAGGTCAACCCCTTTCGGTGCCGGTTTGCGGGTGCGGCCGAGCGGGCGCGAGCCTGTCGGCCGGCTCATGACCGGTCGGCGGCACGCGTCGGCCGGCGCTCGACCGGGACCGCGCCGTCTGAGCCACAAGTCGGGCGGCTATCGCCGGCTGCCGACCAGACTGCCGTATCGACGCCTTCCGGACGCGGGCGTCTGTGTCGGACTCGGGCGGGCCGGGCCAGCTTTCTCCCGGTCGCTGTCAGGTGCGATCTTCAGTGTTGAGTGGCCCGCAGACGGCTGCCGCCGCCGGTCTGCGGTCTCCATTGTCGGCGGGCTGCTGCTGTCCGTGGGCCGCGCCGGTCGTTCCCGCCACGGCGGCGCCGCGCTCATGAATACGCCTCTCTGGTTGGGCTGGCGGCCTCTGTCCCTGAGGGGGGGTGGGTGACTCGGCGGCGGCGGCGGCGGCGGCTGTAGCAAAAGCAACAGCGGCACCCACAGCAGCAGCAGCAACAGCAGCAGCAGTAGCGCAGTGGCCGCACCGTGGGACGGTCCGCTCCCGTGGGCCGCCGGTCGTGTCGAGAATTTCCGCCCGGCCCGTTTTCCTGCCGAAACGTCGTCCGTTTTAAAAGTCGGCGGCGCCTGTTCCGTGCCGAGAACTGTGTCAGCCGGGGAAGGAATGCGATAAGATCCGACTGCGTGACCATCCGCTGCAGTGGCCGCCGCTCAGCCTTGACGGCCGATAAAAATCGCGCCGCTGACCGGTTGTCTCATTGTGTTGGGCGGGCGCGGCCGGCTCGCGCCGCGCCGCGTCGCGCTGCTCGGTCGAGGAAGGGCGGCCGTCGGCCGCCCGGCCCGGCCCGAAGACGAGCGGCCGCCCGCCGCGACCGGACGCCGCGGGCGCGTGCTTTTTCTGCGGCGGACGGGCCGGCCGGCGGCCGCCTCACATCCGGGAGAGGTGAGAGGGATGATGAGTCAGGTCCGACCGGGCGCCGACCGGACCGGTTCGGCCGCTCATGTGAGGGCCTCGAGGCGCCGCCGCCGCTGCCGCCGCCGCCGCTCCGGCCGACGGAGGCAGGCTCGGCCGTCTGCGGGCCCGGCGGCACGGCAGCCGCCGGCGGAGCGGCCGGGACGCCATTGTTTTCGTCGGCGGCGCTGCTCAGGTGCTATTCCGGGAACTGTGAGAACCGTCCAGCGGCTCGTGTACAGGGACTGGTACCAGGCCGGTACCGGGCGGAGGACGCTACGCAACGGCATTGGGCTGTTGACGTCCTTTTGTGGCCCTCCGCTGGACGCATTTTTCGTATGTCGCGTGCAGTAATGCTATGTACATCCTCCTCGATAGAATCATGGCTGCACCGTTGGCGCTGTGCCAACTCGATGGCGTGCGCAATGTTGACAGGCTCGTGTGGCATGGTTTGTCAGCATTCTCAGAAGTTGCATAACGCTGCACACCGAAAAGCGTCCCTCGGATCTCTGGAAACGCCAGCGTAGCGGTCGATGCCGGGCTAAACGGGCGGTGGGAGCGAGGCGGGTACGTTCGTCCGGGCTCAGGACCGGACCGTAAAACCGCGGCGACCGGTCGGGCGGCTTTCCGTCAGATGTCGCCGGGAATCGGCGCTGATTAGGTCGAACTGGACGGAGAGATCGGATCGGGATACGGGCGGCGATCGTCTTCCGCGGTCCGCCGGATCAGCCGCCGGCCGGCCGGGATCGGATGTCGCGGCGCTGGAGCCGCTGAGCGCGCCGGCGGCGGCGGGGTCTGGACGGTCCCCGGCGGCGCCGCGCAGGGGGCGCAGCTGCCGCGCGCGCTGACGCTCCGGCGCCGCCCGCCGGCCGTCGCTAACGATGAGCGATGGCCCGGAGAGCGGCGCCGCCGCTCGGCGTCGCGGCGACACAGTGAGGGACGAGTGAGAGAAGTGGCGTCCGAGCGGGCCGACGGCCGACCGGGCGGCGGCGGCGGCACGCTCAGGTCCGGTCAGCGGCCCGCCGGCGGCCGCCGCCGCCCGGCGCTCTGACCCTGGCCGCCGCGGCGATCGATGATGACGGTGCCGCGTCGGCCGCGACCTTTGACGTCGGCCGGCCGGCCGCCATCGACCCCGGCAGCGTGTCCAGGGGCAGCGCCGGCGGCGGCCTCGTGTCCAGGTCCGGCTCGGCCCGGCCCGTCGCGGCGTCATTACGGGTCGTGATCGGGCCGCAAAACGCTCCGTAATTGGCCAGTCGAAGGGCGGGCGCGGCCGGCCAGAATGCTAGGTGCCCCTTGGATCTGGTCAGTGGCGGCGGAGTGCCGACAACGAGGCCGACCGAGGCGACCGAGGCGACATCGGTCTGATCGGGACACCGAAGCCAGCTCGCGGGCACCATCTTTATGTGGCAAATGTGGGGCGACCGAGTGCAACTGATGGCTAAGTGGCTGTCAGAGCACGTTTTCCAACGTTGGCGTCATGCCGGCGCGGACTGCACTCAGAACATGTTGAAAACACTGGCGTTTGTGAGTGATTTCAGCTGCGATCTCGGGGATGGCGCTGCGGGCTGCAGACGTTAGCAGTTTGACCACGGCGGAAATATGTTGGGAGGCGCGAACACGGCGGGAGCGGGCGATGAGTTTATTGTCATTGCCGCGCGGCTCGACGTCAGAGGGCGGGTCGGCGCCAAAAATAAGGTCCAATCAATGTCCTGCCGCCGCTCGCTGTGTGACGTCACCGCGTGCCGGAGGCTAAAACTGGGCTCCCCGGTCGCGTGGCGCGCCGCGGTCAGCGAGTAGTCGTGCCGGGCCCGGTGCCCGCCGAGGCCGCGCCGGCCGAGTGGGCGCTCGGTACCGTTGTCTGGCGCGGCCGGGAGGCGCCTCGACACCGCTCATTATCGGCGGCGGTCGGCGGCCGGGCCGGGCCGGTTCTGCTGGCTGGCCGCGCCGCTCTCCGGCCGGCCGGAGGAGCGCCGGGCAGCGACGGCCCGCTGCCAGGGCGTGCCCGGCCCGCGCCCGGCGGGGGACTGCCGTCGACAGCCGGCGGCGGCTCTCTCGGGCTTCTGGGCGGCGTCTCGGTCGAGTCGCCGCCCCGCCCCGCCCGCCGTGAGATACGTGACGTCAGGGGGGTCGGGCGCAGGGCCAACAGCTGATCGGGCGGCGATACCTGCGCGGCGGCGGTCCGGTGACCGGCGCGCCGCGCGGCAGCCGTCGCCGGCTCTGGCCAGCGGCCGGTGGCCGGCGTTGTGTAAGAGAGAAAGGTGGCGCCGGGCCGGGCCGGGCGCCGGCAGCCGGTCACGTGCTGACTCACGGGCGGAGCCGGCCGGCCGCCCGGGGCGCCGAGTCGGCGAGTCACAGTGGGCCGCGAGAGTCGGGCCGGCTGGCCGTTCGACGGCGATGAATGCTTGGAAGCTCGTCCGACTCGGCGGAGAGTGGTGGCCGCCAGGATGTAACGCTTGGCCCCGTTTGTAGCGGGTTTGATCCGCGCTTTTGTGCGATGGACAGTTTCGTTTATTCATTGAAGGCTTGAAGGTTCGCTCGGACGATAGACTTCCGTTCTGCACTGTGGACACAGGGTGTTATTGAGCCGACAAGAGGCCTTCGACAGCTACGGCGAACGGTCATTCCCGGAACACTGCGCGACCGATCACGCGTAGTAAGCGATGGGCGTTCCGGACAATTATTGTGGCCGCCCCTGAGGAGATGGAAGCTCCGGCCCTGGCGTGGTGCCAGCCCGCTCATCGCCTCTCGCTGCCTGCCCCGTCCTCACGCGCCGCTCCCACGGCGAGGGGCCGCCTCCGTCGGCCGCGTGTCGTCGGCACGCTCCGTCGCCCTTCTCACGATCGGGGGCGTGAAGGCCGGCACGGCCGCCGCCGGCGGCCTGTTCAGCGGCGGCTTCCGGCCGGCGGCGGCCGGCTTTGTCGATTGTCATGAGTGCGGCCGGTTGTGCCTGATGACGGCGCGCCGCTCGGCCGCCGCTTCCGCCGCGGCCGCGCCGCGCGCGTCTTTGTTCGGCGGGCGGCGGCCGGGCGCGCGCTGCACGCCGTGCTGGTTCGATAGCCGGCCGGGCCCGCCGCTCACGACGGCGCGGTTCGCCCCGGCTCGAGGTCGAGATTGAGGAGGGTGGTCCAGGGCAGGGTGTGGGCGCGGGGGCGCCGCCCTCGCCTGGTGTCGGGCCGCCGGCCGCCGCCGGGAGTCGGTTTTCCTGTCGACGCCGGGCGCGGCCTGGCCGGCTCAGCGTCCGAGTCGTGTTTACATCCGGCCGGGCGCGGTGTCGGCTCGGCTCGGCTTGGCTCGGATCGCCGCGTCCGTGCAGCGGCCGGCCGCGCCCAGACAGGTGTGGGGACGTCGGGCAGGCGGAACACCTCCCGGCGCGCCGGCCGGTCCCGTCCCCATGTTGTTGCGGCCGCCGTGCGGCGCCGCCGCCAGCCGGACCCTCCCCGCCTGCCGCCTGGCGGCCGGCGGCGGGAGGCCCGTCCGCCGGCGGAGCGTGCGCCCGTGGCCTTGTGGTGAGATCACCGGCCGGACGGCACGGCGCCGGACCGCCGCCGAGCGGGCGACGTCTCGTCCCCGGGCCGGCGCTCTGCGTCACCGGAGCGGCGGCGGATTATGGAGAGCCGGTGGCGACGGCGCCATAGTTACATATAGCACATAGACAACGCCAGGGGTTCAGGAGAGCGGTGTGTTGACCCGTTCGTGAGCAGTGTTTTGACCGGTGCGTTCTCTCTGTGTTGCAGCCTCGCTGTCCGAGATGCAGGGCTCTGGGACGCCGTCGCCTCCGGACCTAGCGGGCAGTGAGGACGGCGACGACATCTCCCGGCCCAAATGTGAGTACCCGGCGGCGCCGCTGCCGCAGCCCCGTCGTCGGTCGGAGACGAGCTGCAGCTGTTGTCTGCAGCTGCAGGTTTTTCTCGCCAGGGTTCGGGGTTTGACCGGTCATGTCTTCGCGCTGGCCGTTGGCCCGCGGATGAGATGGTGTCTTGGCACCCTCCGATAGTTCGTGGTACAATTTGCAAGCCGCGATGCCTCACGGTTTTTCCCGCTGTGGCCCGTTTTTGCTTCATTTGAATGCTGCCGTGATTCAGCGATTTTCTCGGCGAGGAGGTGCGGCCTGCCCGGCGTTTCCTCTGGGGGCTGCAGGTCGGCCACCTGCCGGCGAGCTCTCGCCTCTTTCCCCTGCCGTCTCCCGGCGGGCGGCGGCCGAGGGCCGGCCGGAGACGGCCGCCGGGGTCAGTGCGCTCGCCGGCCCGGGAAGACGCCGCGTGCCGCTGCCGGCCGCCGCTCAGCAGGCCGACGTCCGGCACGCGTCCGGCAGACGTCTGCCGCCATTACGGCTTCGCCGGCGCCGGACGGCCGCACCGCCAGGCCGCCGCCGGTGCGAGGTCGCAGGGCCCCGCGCGCCCCCCGCCGCCGCCATATTAAGTGACAGGCGCGCCGTCACCGCAGGCCTGCGTGCCGCCGCCGCCGGGGCGGCTCATCAGTATTCCCGATACGCGGCCGCCGCGGGCCCAACTAATGCAATTTGCACCCCGGTGTCATGCGGCGTTTCGCAGAACGCGCGCCGGCCGGCCGGCTCGGCTCGCGCTGGGAGCGATCGGCTCTGCGCCGATCTCAGCCGCCTGGCGAGGGTCAGCGTCAGGCGGACGCGCGGCGCCAGGCGGACGGTAGGCTGGGCCGCGCTGCGGACGGATAACCAGGTGGAACTTCTCCGTGTGACGGCGGCGATGGTCTCTGTCCGCTTCGGCAGCGATCAACACTCGGCCCCACCTCTGGACGCGTGTCGCAGGAACGCGGCCGCGCCGGCCCGACCGTCGGCGGACGCCCTACTCACCGGCCGCCGGCCGGACCCCGCGGCCCGGTGTCAGCCATCGATCGGCCCGGCCGCCTGATCTTGACATTGCCGCGCCGTGACGGCGCTGGCGGCGGCGGCCGGGGCGGCGCGGAATTGGTCCGGCGCGCCCGCGGCCGCCGCTGACGTCAGCGATGATTGGCCGTGACGGACGCCGGCGGACGGCCGGCGTGGCGGACGGTGAGCCGTATCGGCCGCTGATGCTGTTGATTCGACGGCTTCCGCGGTCGGGACGAGTGGTGCACTTGGGTGTCGTTATCGAGCCGTTAGTCACGACGCGACTGTTGGTTCGCATCTGTTTACACAGTCGGCCTTTTGTTTCGAATGCGTCACTTGCTGCGCGGAAAGCTGCGACGAAATTAGCGGCATTCGCGATGATCTCTGCGACCGCGTTTCCGACACTGCATCCGGAATGTGTTCCATTACCTTGGGGAACCTTTTTTTTTGTTTCCGGCGTGGTTACCTTTTCCGTCCATATATGTCCCGGGAGCCTTTTGTGATCATCTGACGCTGGGGCATCGTTGTGTCTTACTCTTGTTTCTTGTGTTGTTCTCTGGTTTTTTGTGAATCTGGGTATGCGGCGGCTGTGCCAAGGAGCCATTGTTAGTAGCGGTCTCCAGAGGCGACGCAGCCGATGGCACGCCGGCCGGTGCCCCGAGGCGGTGATCGGTGTGTTCCTGAGCCGCAGCCGCCCAATACCGATCACATGTCGACGCGTGACCCTAGTCGAAGTTCCGTTCTGCCACGGCGGGAGGGAGATACGTGGCCGATACGTGGAGATATGTGGCCGTCTCTCTGCGCGCCACCTTGCGACCCGTCGTGGCCGCAGAAACGGGACGATGCTTCTGTCCGCACGCCTCGGCGCCTGGAGGAGGACTGTGTTTCTCTGTCAACTTGTGAAGGGGACAGCGTGCCTCCCCGCCAGCTCTGGAGGGGGACGATGCGTATCTCCGCGAGCCTCTGGAAGGGGACGGCGTGTCTCTCCGTCCTCTGGAGGGGACGGCGCGTATCTCCATCAGCCTCTGCAGGGGGACGGCGCGTCTCACCTTCGGCCTCTGGAAGGGGACGGCGCGTCTCTCCGTCAGCCTCTGGGGGGGGGGGGGTGGGTATCTCCGTCAGCCTCTGGAGGGGGACGGCGTGTCTCTCCGTCGGCCTCTGGAGGGACACGGCGACGTGCGAGGGGGACGGCGCGTCTCTGCGCGCCGTCGGCCGCAGGCGCCGGCCGGACGCCGCTTGTCAAGTGGCCGCGGCGCCGCCGGGCCGGTGACGGACGGCCCAGTTAGCGCCACATCCTGTCGGCTGTTGTCGGGCGCCGGCCGGCGCCGGTCTGGGCGCGTGACGGCCGCCGCCGCCGGCGCCGGCGCCGGGACGCGGCCGCGTGCCCACGCGCCGCGGCCGCCGAACGGGGAGCTGCGGTCGGTGGGGCAACGTGTCGCGGCCATTAGCGGCCGCGCGGCGGGGCGCCGCAAGGCCGTCACACGCGCGCGAGCGTGGCCGCCGTCACAGCCGCGGCAGCACGACTGCCAAGGACGGCGCCCGGCCGGCCACGCACTCGTCACTGACCCGCAGCGGCCCCACGGTCGGCGGTCCGGGCCGGGCCGGCCGGCCCCCTGCGGTGTGTTCTGGCCTGCTCGGTGCGCCGGACGCGAGGCCTGCGCCCGGCGCCGACTGACCGAGATAGCGGCATCGAGTGCGCCGCGCTCTGGAGGGCTAATTAAATGTACAGGCCCCGGAGACACTGTGCTGCTTTTCTGGGCTCACTGATAGCTTTCTCCTTAAGCTTCATCTGGGAGAATTACTGGTACCGCTATCGGAGCCGAGCGGCGATAAAAGAGATAGCCGCCCGCTCGGCAGTGGACGGCGCGGCTCCCACCGACCGCGGCCCGTCAGGCGTCATCAGAGCGAAGTCCGCCCTGCCGCGGCGGCCGCCGTCGGTCGCTGTGGCGTCACGCGGCCCGTGCGGACGTGCCGCAGCGCGCCCGAGGCGGCTCACCGCATCCGATGGGAACTCCCGGCCGTAGTCTCGCGACGTCGCTGCCCGAGCTGCGGCTGATTGTCACGCGCCGTGTCGCTATCTCCGCCCCCCCCCCCGTCCGCCAGGTCCTTCGCCGCAGGCTGAAGCGGCGCGAGTTGCAGATCTGGAGGCCGTGGTCATCGTTCTAGCAGACGTATTGGGGCGTGGCGCGGAGGGAGGCGCGTGATGTGTGTCAGCTGCCGTTGTCGGTGGCATGCCCTCTAATTTCCCCTGTTTTCCACGCCAGGTTTCTCTGTTGGTGTTCCGAGCGTGTTCGTACTGCCATCCCATGTCTTCGTTATTGTTTTGTCTAGTTTTATACCCGTTGTCTAGTTTTATACCCGTTGTCTAGTTGTTTTGCTGTTGCTTTCGACCAGCTGTTTGCGAGCTCCTGCTGCCGGGTCCTGCGTGTTACGTCTCTCCCGTCTTGTCGTTCGTTGTTTGTGTGGGGCGGCCAACATGACGCGCGGCCCGGTGTGCCGGCTCGTCCTGCCTTGTTCGGTCAGACCTTCTGTCGACACGGCGGACAGGAGAGCGCACCACCACTACAACTTTTCCCTCTTGTCATGATCCTAGGGGTGTAGCCGAGACATGGTGGGCGTCAGGAATTCTGTCGGACTAATCCGGTAATGGTTTGAGTGCACCCAGCGCCCTAGCGGTGGGGAAGTGATGGCTGGAATAGTTTGCCACTTCGCCGAAGCGCGGTCGGACGAAGTCCCGAGAATGCTTGCCTTATGTAAGCCGGCAGGAGGCCGTAAATCACGACAGTTTATTCTGTGCCACTGAAGAGCGCGGTTAATGCGTTCATCGCGCAACATCCACATCGGGAACGCCATTTCAGCGCGTTACTCAGCTTTCTCCCGGCCATGGAGATACGCTGTTCGAGGCGCATTGCGCAGAGTTGCCTGCAGACGGGGTTTGCAGGGCCGGTGTCGCAAGATGTGCGACATGTCAGCTTATCTAATGCGGGGCCACTCCCGTTTAAACATCTCACGCGACCGACCGGCCGCCGATGGCCGTGCTGCGCAGATACGGCCATGACAATAAACGGGCCGCGGCGAGCCGTCGTGGCTTTCATGCCGGCTAATGGGCACACGTCAGTGGGTCGGCAGCGCTGCCGCCGACCGCCGCTGCCCGGTCTCTGGGTCGGCGGGTCCGCCGTCGACTGCCGCCGCCATGTGTTTGAGTCGACTCTGTTGCGTAACGAGTAGGTAGTCGGTGTTCTGCCGCTCTGTCGTCAGTGGGTCGTTACTCTGGCGCTCTGTCGCCAGTTGCTCGGCAGCTCTGCCGCTCTGTCGTCGTTGGCTCGGTATTCCGTCCGTTGTCGGTGGGTCGGCGCTTTGCTGCCTCGGCGTCAGTGGGTCGGTACTCTGTCCGTCGTCGCTGGCTCGGTACTCTGTCCGTCGTCGGTGGGTCTGCGACTGCGCCGCTCTGTCGTCCGTGGGTCGTCACGCCGCCTGTCCGTCGTCCGTGGGGCAGCGGCGCTGGCGGTCGCCGCTCCGGGCGGCTTCCTGTCCGGCCCGGCCGGCGCAGCTCGGTCCGCCTGGTCGAGCTGAAGCCGCCGGGGGCGGCTCCCCAGGCTCGTTGCATGGCACGTGGCCGGCTCCGCGTGCATCGACCAGCCGCGCCGTGCTGCCGCCGACCCGTGACCTTTGTCCGGGCGCCCCGCGGCGCGCCGGCCGCGGGGCCGACAGCGCGCCACCGGATAGTTCAATCTGGCCGTCTCTGCCAATCGGCCCTGATGAGAACTTCCTGTCGGCGCCGGCGGCGGCGCGGCGGCCGAGCGGCGCCCAGTTCCGCCGCCGCCGGCAGCCATGCCGCGCCGCCGCCCGCCGCCCCGGGGGAAGCTGAAGCTCCAGCCGCCGCCCAGCCTGCTGGCAGCGATCGCCGCCCGTCCGCCAGGTATTAGCTCGGCCGCTGACGTCAGCTCGCGCCAGCCGGCGGCGTACGTCACGGCTGCGGTCATGGAGCGAGCGTCAGCGGCTAGTGTTCTGCGTAATGGAGTGGCGGTGAGCCGCGCGGAGGCGGGCCGAAGTGGCGGTCCATCCCCGGCGTGCCGCCTCTCCCGATGTGTGCGGGGAGTGTCTGTATCTGGTCGGACGTGCTCGCGGTGCCTCGGCCTGCAGTGGACGTGCCCGCCGCGGTCTGGCGTCCGGCGCTGGCGGCGTCGCCGGTCCGGTGGCGCCGTGCGGTCGGCGCCCGACCACTGACAGCCGCCGGGCGATTGGCGATGGGCCGGCCGCCCGACAGGCACGTCAGGGCCGGCGCCGCCGGCGGCCGCGGCCGGCCGACGGGCCCACCGATCACCGACGCCCGACGGGCGACGCTCGGCCGCGCGACCGGCGGCGGCCCCGGGGGCGGGGGCGGCCGTTTGTTGCTCTAAACGCCCGTCGTTCAGTCATCCGCGGGATTTGCCGGCGCGCTTACATCGCGCCCTGGTCGGATTGTGTTTACTCGTCGGCGCGAAAGCCACGGCACGGAAAACCCTTCCGAGTGTCGCCGCCCGGTCGCCGTCGGGGGCCGTGTTCGGCCGTTCGGCCCCCCGGGACGCGTCGCCGTTTAGTGTTTACATCTCCGCAGCTGTCGGCAAATGCGTCGGGACACCCGTACACACAACGGCGGCACACACGCGCACCGAGACGCACACACGCGCGTGCGTAAATACACAACCGGGGCGGGGAGTACACGGGCGCCTACAGCTGGGCGCCGGCGCCGGGCCGGGCCGGCGGCCGGGCGGGGCGGGCCATTACCCAGGTATGCGCCGGCCGGCCGGGTCCTTTGTGTCGTCGGCGGGACCGGCCCGGCGGCGCTGCCGCGGGCGGAGCGAGGTCCAGACGACCGTCTGCCGCTCACCGCTCACCGGAGCAGAGACGGCCGCTCACCGGGTCACAGAGTCTGCCGCTCACGGAGTCGGGGTAGACGTGTCGACGTGATTGGCAGAAGGCGCTCTGGCGGGACAGCGAAGGTGGATGCCCCGTGCGCCTTTTTGTGGCGTGCTGCCGTCCCATGTGCGTGTGATGCTCAGATTATACCGATGAGAAGTGCATGTTAAATTGCGAGGGGTGTCGATGCTCCCCTGTCACCTGGCCGTCCTGCTGGGACGTGTGTCGGGAAAATGAGGGGTGTCGGTTGCTCCGCTGCTCACGGGTGGGTTTGGAAACACGTGCTCGACTGGGCGATCCTCTGGTCCGACCCTCCTGTTCGGGGCGTGGTTTGGAATTGATGGGGAGATGTCTGGGTGTACTCCCTGTGGACCGCTGTCTGGGAGGGGCGTGGTTTGGAATGGATGAGGGCAGGCGTCCGTCTCTCTTTGCTTAGGTGGACGGTGGTGTGGACGGCAGTAAACGCTTGTTTGCTTGGACATGGCACTGTGTTCTGTGGCAGTGTTTTGAGTAGGTCAGGGAAGGTATGCTTGTTCCATCTTCAGCCTGTCGGCTATGTGTAGGGCCGGTGGTGCCTTTTTGGACATCAGCACTCAGTTAAATACATCGTCCAAAATGCGGGCAGTTGCTCCTGTCTTGGCCTTCCTGTGGTGCCGATTAGGACTATTTGAACAGGCGCAGAGGCTCTGTTCGTTTGTCGAGTCCTGTAGCGCGTGCCAAGCGACCGGGACGGGTGACAGCTACGTCCCGGCTGTCGTGACATCAAGTCTGCCGTCCCCCTCTACCGTAACGTGGTCGCCGGCCGGCGACCGACCCAGCGCGGCCCGCGGACCCTGCGGACATTGAGGTGGGACCCTTCGCACACTCAGCCTGGACCCTGCGGACACGGAGCCCGAATCCTCTAGACACGGAGCCTGGACCCTCCAGACACTCAGCCCGGACCCTGCGGACGCGGAGCTCGGACCCAACGGACACTCAGCCCGGACCCTGCGGACGAGGAGCCCGGACCCAACGGACACTCAGCCCGGACCCTTGGGAGCCGCGGCGCCCTATTGGCCGCCGTATCTGCCCGGTCAGCTATCAATCGGCGCCCCTCGGGCCGCGCCGCTCGGACGCGGCCCGGCCGGGTAAATAAATACCCGGCGGTCGGTTCGTTAGCGACCGATTCCGCCCGCCGGTCGCGCGGGCCGCCGGCCGCCGTCGGAGCCGGCGGCGGCGCTGACGTCAGTCGGTCGGCGCGCTCCGGGCCCGGGCCGCCGCTGTCGGCGCGCGGCCGTTTGCTCCCAGCAGATCACCTGCGCCCGGCGGCGGCCGGCCCGGCGGACACAATGGACGCCGGCTTTGTGTCGCCGGCCGAGGCGCCGCCGCCGGCCTCCCTGGGACGGTGCGAGAGCGGGCAGAGCGGGCGGCGGTCGAGGTAGAGGAGCGGACCGTGGGGGCCGTGGAGGCTCCGGTACCGGGAGCTGAGCGGCTGGAGGCTGAGAGGTTCGGCCAGCCGGGGGCAGCAGTGCGGTCGCGGCGGCGGCTGTGCGCCGCACGACTCGTGCCTCTGCGGTGTCGGCCTGCTGGGCACCTGCTCAGGAGGCGACGCTGCCGGGCCCGGCTGCCGGCCCGGGGGCGGCTCGGTGGGCACGCGGACACGTTCGCCGAATCTGCGCCGCCGACTCGCGGCCGAGGCTAATCCGCCGCCCGAGATAGCGCAGACTCGAACCGGCCGAGGCTTTGTTTCGCGTGGAGACATGAAGCCGCACTAAGCGCGGCCGTTTTTCGGCCGATAGCGGCCGCTCCGATGGCTAACGATACGACGGTGCTCGCGGGACTGTGCTGCGCCGCTAATGGCGCCCGTCGGCTGCGTGCGGCGGCTGATGGCGGCGACACGGCGCCGCCGGCCGCGCCGCCGGCGACGGGGCGCGCCTGCCCCCCCCCCCGCCGCCCGGAGACGGCCGCGTCACTGATCGGAGCCGATCCGCGGCCGCGACGCGCGCGTCACTCGCTTTACGCGACCGGCGGCGGCGCGGCGCCGCGCGCGCGTCCATGGCGCCCGGCCGATTAACGAGTGCAAACGGGCGGCGCCGATTAAAAACCGGGCACCTGTGCGGCCGGCGGCCCGGCGGCGGCGGCGGCCGGGCCGGCGGGCGGGCGGCCGCGATGGCCGGCCGGGCCGCCGCTAATGGGCCGAATTACCGGGCCGGGCCGGCGCCTACGGGCGTTCCCAGCTCCCGCGCGCCGCGCGCCGCCCTCAAACAGGCCGATACGATCGCTGGCGGCCGGCCGTCATCTCGGCCGCCCGAGGAGGGGCAGGTGGACGGCCGGCACGTCCGGCGCGTCCGCCGCCGGCGCGGTCAGGCGCGGGCAGCCGGCCGTCGCCCGGTCGGCCCGGCTGGCCGGCATCACTGCCGACAGCGAGGCCGGACGACCCGGGCCGACCGCTGACCGGCGACCCCGGCCGCTGGCTCCCGGTCAGCGGCCGGCGGCGCCGCTGCTCTCCGGCCGCCCGCAGCGGCCGTCGTAACGCGGCCGTCTCACGCCAGCCGCGTCTGGCGGCGGCGCCGGCGGCCGGGCGGCGGCGTCTCGCGCCGGCCGGCTGGACACGGCGGCCGCGCGGGTATTTTTACACGGCCGGCGGCGTGATTCAGTCGGCCGGAGTGCGCGGTACGTCCGGCCGGCGGCGGCGGCGGCGGCGGCGGCGGCGGCGGCGGCGGCGGCGGCGGCGGCGGCGGCGGCGGCGGCGGCGGCGGCGGCTGGCCGGCGTGGCGCTCGAGTCGGGCGGCGTCCGAACGGAGGGGCTGGGCGGCTCCGGGCGACACCCTTGACGGCGTCGCCGACCGCCGGCTCGGCTCGGCCGTGACCTGTTACGGTGCCGGTTGCACTTGCCGCGGCCGGCGGCCGACAGGTGCCGGCCGCGGCCGGCAGCTGGCGGCCTCCCGGTCAGGTGCACCGGCTGGTGACGGCGGGCGGACGCGCGTCGGCCGCCGCCGCCCGACTCCGACCCGGCCCGCCCGCCTAATTGGAACCTGTTTTGAGGGCGGTGCGTGCGGCGGCTGCGCGGCGACATGGGCCGGCCGGCGCGCGGGCCGGGCGGTCTGCCGGCCGTGCCGCTGCCGCCGCCGGACTGTTTATTATCCGACTGGCCGGGCGGAGTGGCTCCGGCCCGTCGTAACCCCCCCCCCGCCCTCCGTAAAGCGCGGCTGGCGGTACCGCGACGCCCGCCGCTTGAGTCGCGATGCTGCTAATGGGCAGCGCTGCTGCCAGACGAGGGTCAACGGCTGCCAGACGAGCGACAGGAGAGTCGCCGCGGCGGCGCCGCTGCCCGCCGTAGGTAGCGGTGCTGCCAGGGGACGGCCGGCCGAGCTGCGCCGCGGCCGTTCGGTGAAGCGGTGACGCGAGCGGGCGGCCGGACGGACGGCCGCTGATAGCTGGCCGGCCGATAGTGCTTCCTCCGCGGCCGGCGGCCGCCGGCGGCCCAGCTGCGGAGCGGCCGCGCCGGCGCCGGCCGCCGGCCGCTGGCCGCCGCTGCACCTGGGGTCACGGCCGGCCGGACCCGCGGGCGCCCTGCTGCCGCCGCGCGGCAGACACACGCCGCCTGGGGACCTCCGGACAGACAACGCGTGGCCCGCTCTGGCCTGTCATTGGCGTGTCAAGGAATCTCCAGGGGGCAAGGAGCAGGGAGTTCGGCTCAGTGGGGGTCCCTTGGAAGTCGGGGGACCCTTGCCGGACCAATTTATGGGTGCCTTTTCCCGTTTTGCGCGCTTGGGGGCCGTTGGGATCCTCCATTTTGGCTCCCGCCTGTCTTGTTCTGTACTGGGTTTGGCCTGCTGGCGCGGCAGTCGGTTGGTCGACCGGCCACGACCATGTGTCCAGCTGTCGGAGGCACGGCCGTGATTGGCGTGTTCCGGCCGCGGGGCGACGCCGCGCTCCTCCGGCGGCCGGCCGGCGGTCGCGGCGCCGCCAGCTGTGGCCGCCGCATCACGTGACCATCACGCTGTTGCCCCGCTGGCTGCGGTCGGTGCGTCACGCGTCGGCCCGACCAGGGTCCGGCCGTCTCCGAGCGAGAGACGCGTCCCGCGGTCTCTGCGGCGCGCCGTTCGTGGCGCGGAGGTGTGCCTGCGGTTCCCGGCGGGCGGAGGCGGCGTATGGAGCTGTTTGCGGTGGGCTCCGAGCCGGCTTCATGGGGATGCGGTGCGCTGGGATGGCTCTGGAGCTCTCCCAGCGCGGCGGTGCGTCGGTGTGAGCAGCCAGTGTGGCCGTGACCCGTAACACACATGGTCTGTTCCGTCGGGGAGTCATTACGGTAGGCTGCTCTGTTTGTATTCCAGAAGTGACCGTTTTCGCCGGATCCGGCTGTCGGTGCAGGCACTGCATGTCATGTGTCATCGTTGTAGCGATGTGGTTATTACTGTCCAGGATGCCGTCATTGCAAGACGGATATGATCTATTTTTGCAGTCGCTTCATGCGGTGCTCGCGTCAGGCTAGCATTTCTTGAACAGTAGCCGGAATCCTGCTGAGACTGCGCAGGCGTGGCTGCGCGGCTCAGACCGCTGAGACCCCCGGCAGAACCGCGTAATCGGTGCACGGATTCGCATCCAGCGTGGGCCGCCTTCCCGTGGCCGGGCGGCAGCGACTCCGACTCTGACTCCGACTCCGGCTCCGCCGTCCGCGGGCGACAGCCGGGACGGCTCCCCCGCCAGACATTCCCGATCTTGTCCGCTGCGGCGCTCGGCGGCCCGCGCGCCGCGCGGCGGGCGGTCGCCGGCGCGGCTCCTTTGCGGCGGCCGGCGCCGTCCGGCGGCGGTTTCATTACGGCGCATTGTGCGGCGGCCGCGTGCACCTGCCGCCGCCGCCGAGTCCTTCACCCCGGCCGCCGGCGTCGGTTGCGCCGCCAACGGTCGCCTCCGTTTGAATCACGCACACCGGAAGCGCTGCCCGACTTTTAAACGGCGTCTCGCCCCGGCCGACTTGACCGGCCCGGCGCGCCGGCGGAGAACCGGCGCGGCGGGTCCCGCGTGCGGCGCGCGACGGGTTTCTGTTGAAAGTTTCCCTTTCAGGGTAATCGCAGTGGTTAACGAGGCGTTTTCCTTGTTGCGGCGGGCGGCTGGGCTGGCTGACGAGCGGTCTGTGCCAGGTGCTGTTAACCCTGCCGCCGCAGTCCTGATGAGACGGGTGCTGGTCAGACTAGCTCTGTCGTGATCGATACCGGTCGGACTGGTTTTGGCGTGATGGGCACTGGTCAGACTTGCTCTGCCGTAGTCGGCGCTGGTCAGACTGGCTCTGTCGTGATGGGCACTGGTTGGACTGGCTCTGCCGTGATCGGCAATGGTCAGACTGGCTCTGCCATGATTGGCATTGGTCAGACTGGCTCTGCCGTGATGGGCATTGGTCAAACTAGCTCTGCCGTGATCGGCACTGGTCAGACTGGCTCTGCCGTGATCGGCAATGGTCAGACTGGCTCTGCCGTGATCGGCACTGTTCAGAAGACTGGCTCTGACATGGTTGGCACTGGTCAGACTGGCTCTGCCGTGATGGGCCTTGATCAGACTGGCTCTGACATGATCGGCACCGGCCAGACCGGCTCTGCCGTGATCGGCACTGGTCAGCAGACTGGCCCTGCCGTGATTGCTGCTGTTTAGCGGCCGCCGCTGCCGCCGCCGGCGGCGGCTGGTGTTTGCCGTCGGGTCGCTGGCCGGCTGAGGAGGTCCGGACCGGGCAGGGGGAGGAGAGGGGGGGGGAGCGGGCTCAGCGCCCCAGCCCGGCCTCCCGCTCAGTACCGCGCCCGCTGACCCAGATTCGTCGCCGCTGAAAGACGGGCGGGGGTGGCCGCCGTCGCCCGCTCCCCTCTCGCCGCTGAACGGCGTTTGCGGGCCCTGTCACCGCTCGACGCGTCTGAGGAGCCGCGGCTGGCCAGACAGGGCAGCCGGCTGACGGCTGGCGGCGCTCGCCAGGTGGAGGTTATCCCAAATCCCGGTGCAGAGGACTGTTCCGGTACAGAGGAGTGTCCTGGTGCAGAGCACTGTCCTGATACAAAAGTGTGTCCTTTGTCCGTACACAGATGTCCACCAGTTGTCCTCAGACCGGTGGGAAGTGCCCTGGCACAGAGGCCCGCCGGTTGCTCGGTCACGCGAGGGGCGCCAGCGGTCATAATTCGCGGTGTGCGCTGGTCCGGACGGCTGCTCGGCCCGCCGTCTGAGCCGCTCGTAAAACACCGACGGCCGGCTGGCTCCGAGCTTCCCGGCTCTCGCCCGGCCCGAGAGGTGCTTCATTCGAGCAATGAAGAGGCCTTCTGACGCAAGCCGACCGAGACGGGCGCGTGCCGGACCTCGAGGCCGGCCATCGGAAGTTTGGGAACCGAGCTTCAGTGAAAACAAGACGAGAACGAGGGAACCCACGCTCAGAAGGTCAGCAGTGAAATGTCGGAAAAAAGAGGGGAGCCACGCTCAGAAGGTCAACAGTGAAATGTGTTGGCCAATGCTGACATCAACGTGCGATGAATCACCTTTGTTTTTTCCTCATTGCAACGAATTAGTCATCCGTTGTACTTTGTTTGATGTGCACGGTGCCGTGTACCGGTGTTTCCGCAAACGCGTCGCTCTCGTCCAGCCGGTGGGCGCTGCAGCTCGTGCTGCAGCCTGCCCTCGTCCTGCGCGTGGTCGTCGCTCGCCGTCCCATCTGGGACCGGCCTACCGGGCGACACGCGACCTTCAGGCACGCATCGTCTCGCGCCGTCGGTTCGAATTTGAACGGCTGCCGGGTCGTGCGAGCGGCGCCGACCCCGTGCGAACGGCGGAGACGGTGCGGCGGCCCGCCAACGGCCGGCCGCCTCACGGCCGGCGGCCGCGATCGATCGGCGGCCCGTTTTAGCCGTGAGCGGCGCGGCGCGGCCGTGCGTCACGGCCGGCCGGCGCCGCCGCCGCCGCCGCCGCCGCCGCAGGACGCTGCCGGGCGGCGCGCCAGCCGTCGCGCTGTCGTCGTCGCCCGGCCCGCTCGCCGCCTGCGCCGGTCGCTGTCGAGCGGCGGCAGGCGTGGTCGCGGCGGCCACCGCCGCTCTCACGCGCCGGACCGTCACCGCCGCCGCCGCTTCCTCTGCGGCCGCGCAGTCGGCGCGCCCTTCCCACGAGGCGCGCGCCCAACAGCGCCCCCCCCCCCCCCCGGCGACTGCCGGGCGGCTGGCCGTGGCGCCACGCCACATCCTGCTGGGCCGGGAGAGGTGCAGGCCGGCGCCGCGCAGCACCTCCGGGCGGTGGCCACTGCAGTCTGCAGGCTGCAGGCGCGCCGCCGCCGCCGCCGTCGCCGCCCGATACCATCGTCATGACACTTATGACGCGGCCGGCCGGTTGCAGATAAGTGGCGTTCGGCGCGCCGCCGCTCGCGGCCGAGGTCGGGTCGGGCCGGGGACGGGAGGTCAAACGGTGGACTGCCTCCGGCGCCGGCCGAGGTCCCGTTCGGAGTCGCGCGTGACAGTCGGACGGCTGTTGTCAGGTCAGATATCGAGCTACTAGCCCGGCTCTGCCGTCTGGTCTGCCGAGGTCGGGCGCGGGACGTCTGCCGAGCTGCAGTCGACCGGAATGGCCGGGTCGGACGGCCGGGGTCGGGTCAGACGCTCTGTGTCGGCCCGACTCCTGCCGTGGCGCCGGACCGCCGCCGGCCGGCTGCACCTTGCGCCGCATCTCAGGGCGGAAATGCTGCGGATGCCGGCCGGACGACGTCGGACGGCTGGGCGGGAGAAGGGGCGGACAGACGGGCTCGGCGCCGGCCGCTCTTTGTGACTGGCTGCCCGGCGGGACGGCCCGCGCCGGCCCACCGGCGGCCGGCGGCGGTCGGAACCGGCCGCCGACAGTCCCGCCCGCTCCCAGCCGCGGCCGCGTCTGTGGCGGTGACGAGGCCGGGACGGTTTCGGGCGGAGGCGGTGGGCGGATATTAGGTCTGATGGCGCGCGCCGCCGGACGGACCGGGCCCAGTCGCCGGACCGGGTTCCCCCGGCCCGGGGGACGTCAGCAGCGCGCGGCTGACGCCGGCCGCGGCCCGCGGACGGGTCGGCCGCCGGGCCTGTGACGCTCGGCTCGCCGGCGCCGGGCGGCGCTCCCCTGCCGTCTCCCCCGGGAACAGTGTCGCCGGCCGTCGCGCCGCTGCCGGGAACCGTACGGAAACCAGCGGCCTTGCTTTCACCGTGCGGAACCGGCGCCGGGCCGGCGCCCGGCCGGCCGGCCCCCGTTGGCGGGCAGGGCCGCCGGAGCCGGCCGGGCGCCGCTCCGTCGGCGGCGGGCCGGCGCGGCTCCCACCTGCCGGCTCCGGTTGATCCGGCCCAGATCCGGCGAGAAGGCGCCCAGCTGCGGCGGCCGCCGTCCCGGGAAGGGCTGCGCGCCCCGGCCGCTTATCAGATGGCACCGCTGATAAACAGGTGCAGTTTCCGCCTTGACAGTGCGCCGCGCACCGCGTTTATTTTCCTTTTACGTTGCCTCGGGTTTCCTTGGTCCTGTTAGCCTGCGGTGGTTTTACGCAAAACGATTTCATTGGCATTGTTGTAGAGGATGGGGGGGGGGGCTTGCCGCACTGTTGCGGTGCTTACGCTGCTTTCCTGTTGCCACTGTTTCCTTGAAACAGAACTCGGTTGACTGCAGGGGGGGGGGGCGTGTAGTGCCGGCGGGCCGCGGAGTGGAAAGAATCTTTTTATGCGTCATGCGCTGTATGTTTATGGGGTTTTTATGGCATACTGAGACCCCGTGGCATGACTCAACGATAAGATCGGCCAGGAAGGAGGACCCGCCGTCTGACATCACTGCTCCCGTCCCCGCCAAACAGATAATGCATAGCCACCTGCCGACAAAACGCACCATCCACGTGCAGGTGTGTACTCTGGCAGTTCGCCCGTGTCCTGCACGCACCTGTGGTGCCGGTGCCGGGCTGCCGCCCCTCCCCGGGCTCCGCCGGCGCGTGCTGCGCACAGGGGACGCGTCCTTTGAAGGCTGATGGCGTCGCAGCGACCCACCCGTCTTGTGGCGTGCGGCTGGGCTGTGGGCTGATCCATCCGTTTCTGTCCGTTACAGTCGGCATGGACAGCAACATCACGCTGTGGCAGTTCCTGCTGGAGCTGCTGCTGTCCGACCAGTACACGCCCATCATCCAGTGGACGAGCCAGGAGGGCGAGTTCAAGCTGGTGAACGCCGAGGAGGTCGCCAAGCTCTGGGGGATCCGCAAGAACAAGCCACAGATGAACTACGACAAGCTGAGCCGCGCGCTGCGCTACTACTACGACAAAAACATCATCAAGAAGGTCATGGGCCAGAAGTTCGTCTACAAGTGAGTGTGCGGTCGGCGGGCAGTGTCTGACAGCGGCGGTACAGTGTCTGACAAAGGCGCCGAGCAGCGGGCCGCGGCCACAGCTGCCGGTCCCAACCCCTTCCCCTGCACCTGTAGGAGGAACACGCCCTCACCTCCCACCCCACCACCCCGCCAGAGCCGCCCCGCCGTTGCTGGGGCCGGGTCTGGCCGGGTCTGGCCGGAAACCGTGGCGAACTGATTGGAGCGTCCCCGAGAGCGGCTCGCGCCGGCTCTGAGTTCCCGGAGCCAGTCTGTCGAGCGCAAATTCGCTGACGTTTTGAGCAGCCGCGCCGGGCTCTGTCAAAGTTACAGCTGCAACTTTGACGTAAAGTTTTCTCGGGGAAATGGCCGGCCTTTTTGGGAGCTAAAATCGACTGCGTAATCGCATCGCACCCGAGTATTATCTGTTCGCCGGCTGCGACGCAGAAAGGCGGGGGATCCGGACAGCGTTTGTGGCTGCCGTTTGGCTTGCGATAGAGAACCTTGACTTACTTGGAGAATGAGCATTTTTTAATCGGATCGGTGACGTTGAAATAATTTCGTCCACTTGACAGCTCTTTGTCGAGAACCGACCCACAAGGGCTAAAAACTGTACGTGATAGCGATCAGGGTAGTCGCGTCAGGTGGTCACGCTGCGGCGACCGGTCCTGCCACCTATTCACAACTGGTGCTGCCATCTGTCGCCAGGTTTGTAACCTTCCCGGAGCACATGAAGCTGGAGAAGTCTGTGCCATTCCACGTGAAGATGGAGCAGCTGCAGAAGACGGGTGGCCCGGGCGGCGGCGGCCCGGGCACGCCGCAGCCGCCGCCGCCGCCCGCCCAGCAGCAGCCGCCGCCGCCGCCGCAGCAGCAGCAGCAGCAGCAACAGTCGTCCGCGCCGCCGCCGGCCCTCTCCAAGATGTCCGGCTTCAACCCCTACTCCAGTGCCATGCACAGCAACCTGATGAGAAGTGGGTACCGTCTCTTTGCCGTCTCGTGCGTTCAGTGCTGACGGTGTTTGCGATTTGATCGCTGTTCTTATCCTGACATGTCACGCTCATTTTATCGGAAATGTATTGTCTATATTGGGTCTTGCAGTGTTTTTTGTATTATTTGTTTTTTCTTGTCAACGGGGCCTCCAACATAGGCAGATATAGTTTGACACAAGCAAGACATGTCTCGTGCCGCTGCACCCATTCAGAAACTATTTTAGCTCCTGTTTAAACATCTGTAGACTATTGAACAGTCCCGACTGATGGTGCTGAAAAATGCCTGCTTAACCAAACCCCTGTCCCACTGGTTTTTCCTTTGAATCGTGAGAACGTCACTGTTTATTGTCCGAGCCAACGCCGCCTCCCATAAGCTAAACGAACGTCGTCCGGCGGTCATGTTTGCTCCCGATCGGCCAGACTATTTGTTTGAAACGGGCCGGGCCGGGTCGCCTGTCCTCCGGGCGAGCGCCGTCCGCCGGACGGCGTCCCGACGTACCGGCCGGCCGGGCCGCCCGGCCGCGAAACGGCGCCGCTCACCGGCCGTCGTTCCCGCAGGCTCGTCGATGGACTCGATGTCGATGTACCAGTCGCTCCTGCGGCACCCGTACGGCATGGGCGCGCTGCCGCCGCGCGACATGTACCGCGAGCTGCGCGGCTACCACAACCTGCCGCCGGTGTCGTCGGCGCTGCCGCGACCGCCGCTCGGCCCGGAGCCGGCCGGCGCCTCGCAGCCGGCGCCGCCGCCGCCGCCGGCCGCCGCCGACGACAGCACGGACAGCGGCGGCAGCCAGTCGCCGGCGCAGCCGCGGCCGGCGGCGGCGCCGGCCCGGGAGCCGCGCGTCAAGCTGGAGCCGCCCGGCACGCCGGAACGGCTCCGGCTGCCGCCCGTGCCGCCCATCTGCATCAAGCAGGAGTGCGACGCCGACGAGCCGGCGCCGGCGGCGGCGGGCGCGGCGCCGTCCGACGCCGAGCTGGCGGCGCCTTACGAGCGGCGGCCGCTGGCGCTGGCGTCGCCGCGCTGCCGCTCGCCGCGACGATCGCCGATTCGCTCGCCGATGCCGCTCAAGACGCCCAAGTCGCCGTTGTCGCTGCTGACGCCCAAGTCGCCGCTGCGCTCGCCGGCCGTGCGCAGCCGCAGCCCGGAGTGGCGCGGCGCCGGCCAGGCGCAGGAGCAGCCGATGAACCTGGAGATGCCCAAGCGCGGCCCCAAGCCGCGGCCGGCGCACAGCAAGCCGAGCAAGCCCAAGCCGAGCCCGCTGTCCATCACGTCGATGGACTCGAGCTCGCCGCTCTCCAGTCCGCACCCGTACTCGGCCAACTCACTGAACACGCCCGTGGTGAACCTGGCCTCGCCGTCCTACCTGCCCGTGGTGCAGACGCCCACGCCGTACGGGCCGTTCCACTTCTTCCCGTCGTTCTCGCCGATGGCGAACCTGAGCCCGCACTTCGGCGGCACGCAGGCGTCGATCTTCCAGTTCCCGCCGGTGATGACGTCGAGCAGCCACCTGCTGGTGCCGCGGTCGCCGTCGCTGCCGCTGCTGACGCCGCCCGAGCAGGTGGCGCCGCTCAGCCTCGTCTCGCCCAGCAAAACCATCTCGGTCAAGTTATGATATCCGGGCTCCCCGCCGCCGCCGCCGCCGCCGCCCGCGCGCACCTCGTGACGCGCCGACTAGCGGCGCCACTGCCAGGCGCCAGTGCCGGCGGTCGCCGACGGGCGGCGCTGCGCGCGCTCCAGTGCCAATGCTGCGCTTGCGTCGGTGTGCCGCCGGCCGGGGAGCGGGCCGGCACGGCCGCGGCTTCGCTACCTCTCCACCGTTGTTGTAGGCGCGGCGCTTCTTGTAGGACGGGCATTACTTGCCGCCGCGGCCGCGCGGCCCGTCGGGGCGGCGGCGGCCGGCCGCCGGCCGCTCTCAGCGCGCCTGTGAGAGTGCGTGTGTGTGTCGCGCCCGCGCCTGTTCGCTCGCTCGCTCGTGCTCTCGCTTGCCGGCCGAGCCGGCCGCCGGGCGCCGAGCGGGTTGTTTTGTACACGGAGCAGCGCCGGCCGCGCCGGCCTCTTCCCAGCTCATTTCGACATCAGTGCCTTGTAAATATATATACACACACACCAACGTCAAGTACCTGTCGGCGGCGCTTTCAGTTGCTGCGCGTGTCGCGCGCGAGGAGGCAGCCGGCTCGGTCGTGCCCGGCTGCGCGCGCGACCCGGTGTTCAGGGTGTAGCGGTAGATGGAAATTCGCTCATTAGGGTTTGTTCGGCGGGACGTTCGGATCACACCGGCTAGACGCTTGTTTGGTTTGACGCCGGTCCGTCAGCTGGCGCGCGCCGGCCCGCCAGGACGGCCGCGCTGTTGTTGGTGTTTGTCTTTCCCGCCAGGGGCGCCATATTGGTAGCGGGCCGGAACGGGTCGCGCCGGAGCGCGCGAAAGGCGCTCCGAGGGACCGCGCGCCTGCGAGGCCGCGCCCGCGCCATACCGTTAATGTTCGCATTTATTGCGCGAGTGGGCCGCGCCCGCGCATTCTGGTATTGCTCGTTCTCACGGCAGTCGGTGTTTCTTTTCGATGTTGTCTCCGGTTGCTTTAAGTGTTTGTATTTAAATGAGTTTTAATCGCTGTACTTTGGCTGCTGTATCTGTAAGCTTTTTCCGACATAATACTTCCTGCCGGCCTCCTGATGTATCCTTGAGCGACCGCCCGGGCGCGCTTTTGTCGGGTCGGCGCCGTTGGCTGCGGGCGCGCCGTCTGAGCTGTCTCAGCCGGCCCCTGCCGGCCCGCTCCGTGCCGGACCTCCCGGCGGGGCTGGGGCCGTCTGGCGGCCGCGGGCCGGCCGTGCTGTGTGTGCTGACGGGCCGCGCTCGGTCCAGTGGCCGGACTGCATGTAAATACCGTTGGCGGCGCCGCGTCAGGCTGCGCCTCAGATGAGCTGATTATTTTGGTATTGATCACTTGTGATACAAGTATTGTGCTGTTCGCGTGAATACAATGTGCCAATCGTTCATCGTTAAAGGAGAAATATACCGTTCAACATCGCGCGTTGTGTTCCGTGCCCGGACTGACAGTCGTGAGGGAGGGGACGACGGGGCGTGCCAGTCCCTGACTCAGAGTCGGCATCTGGGTGATCCCTCGCACGCGGCCCGTTTCTCCGAACTGAACTGATACCGGCCGATGTAGGAGCGGTGCCTGGGCCGGCTCAGTTCCGGCTGAGCTAACGGACCCTCCCGGAGCCGAACTAGCGCCGGCCCCACCGGGCCGCGGGGACACGCCGGCCGGCTGGCCCGCGGCTCTGTCACCGGGCCGCGGGGACACGCCGCCAGCCGCACCGGGCCGCCTCCAAGGCCGGCGCCGGTGCACGAGTTTGCCCCGGTTTCGGGCAGTCGCCGGGGACGGACGCGGCGGCGGCGGTCGGCCGGGCCGGAGCTGGGGCCGGCCCGGCCTGCCAGCCGCCGGCCGCCGGCCGGCATACCGCGGTGGCGCTGGCGGCCGGCCGAGGGCGGCCGCCAGGGGCCGGGACAGGCTCGGATTCCGCGCGGCCGGCCGCGCCGCGCCGCCGTCGCCGCCGGCGGTCGGCTCGGTCGCCGGGCTGACGTCCGGGGCGGTGGCGCGGTCGACGCTGCCGCCGGCGGCGGCCGGCAGCGGTCCTCGCGCCGCCGGCGCCGACCGGACCCCTGGCGGGCGGCCGCCGCGCAGTCGGCCGGCCGCCGCCGCCGCCGGAGACTTCAACGGCTGGCCCGGCGGCGACTGGGCGGGCGGGCGGCGGCGGCGGCGGCGTGCCCAGGTAAGGCGTAATAGCCTGGCCCGCGGGCGGTGCTCGGCTGGGGGCCGGCGCCGCGCCGCCGGCCAGGCAGAGCCGCTCCGGGCCCGGCGCGGGCTGCGTGCCGCGGCCACGGAGGCCGGGGGGGGCATGTTGGCTGCGGTTAATTTGCTGCGGGTTTGATGCTTGTGTCCGGCTGGCCTGAGGTGCTCAGTGCTTCGGATGTCTCGGCCCCGGCCTCGTCCCCAGTCTGTCTCTTGGATGTTTCAGGGACAGAAACCCGCTCGTGTGGCATATCGGGAACCCGATGGAATGGTTTGGTTATCAGACCAGCCCCGTCATTTAGGTAGTCTTAATCGCTTGTGGGTTTCATTCCCGCTGTGTATGCGGTCGATTTAACTAATCTGTAGCTTTTTCATTCCGTATTCTTGAAGTCTGTGTCTGCGTCGCAGTCTGCGAATTGGCTTTTTTAATGCCATTTTCATATTATTTGAACATATGCGGCGTAAGGGCGAACAAATGTTTGCTTTTTCGAAACGTTTTCCAGACTCTTGAGCCCGCTTATATGACAATCCTAACAAAGTTCCTGTAACTGCGAAATCGGTTTTATGGGGTGTGATCACGAGTCCTGCGGTTTTCCGCGCCTTTCGGTATGCTTAAGGTAGCGTTTCTGGAGTTTATCGACGAGGCTGATTTCGCAGGCAGCTGGAGGTCCGGCTCGGACCACTTAAACGCAGGCGTTCAGCTTTGTGGTCCGTTTAATTGAATCAGTCGCTCCCGGAGATGTATGGCCCATTGTCGGCTCGCCGCCCCGCGAAGGCAGGCGCTCCAAACGGCCGCCGAAAGCCGTGGCGCGGCCGACGATGGGCCGCTGAGAATTCCGTGATACGAGCTTGAGATTCTCGACATTTTTCTGCGGTCAGAGATGGATTCCGTGTGCTCCTGTTCGTTGATGAGTCGTTTCCTTCGGAGGCCCCACATCTGTCCCCGTCCGTGGCGGTGTCGGCGGGCCGTCTCCCCGCCGTACAGCGCGCGCACCACGCCGCTCCGGCGGGCCGTCGGCCGGACGTTCCCATGACCCGGCACGGTGCTCCGGCCCGGCCGGGGAGCGTCGCGCGACCCCGCCCGGCGGCGTCCGGTGCGAGGCGGCACAGCGGGCCGCGCCGGCCGAAAAACGCGGCCTGCTGACACCGCCGCCGGCGCCGTGTGACCGCCACTTCCTCTCGCCCCCTCCCCGTCCTTCCTGTGCGGGAGACCGGCAAAAACGCTGTCGCACTCAGCGCCACGCTGCCACCCGCGTGGGAAGATGACAGCCGGCGCGGCGGCGGGCAGAGCCGCGGAAAGGGGAGAGAGCGGAGCGCCGTCCTGATGAGGTGACTGATGATGGATAAACACCCCGACGGCCGCGAACGCGGGGAGATGGAGCGCGCCGGGGACAAAACGCTAAGTGAATGACTATGCATGTAAATGTGCGGGACGAAGAGTGTATGAGAGAGAGAGAGAGAGAGAGAGAGAGAGAGAGAGAGAGAGAGAGTTCAGCCGACGACGACAGCGAGCAATGAGAATAAGAGCACGCGCCGCCGTGTTCTGACCCTTGGCTAACATACCGTCTGGGCCGACGTCCACCTGTTCCGACTTTTGCCTTTTGCGAGCCGTCGCGACAGGCTGTGTGCCAAAGACCGCGCCGGAGATGTCTTTTCTTTTTCTTTTGTTTTTTCTTTCCGGAGATGTCAAAATCTTTTCGCAGAAGCTCCGACCCGAAAGAGGTCGTCGCCTAATGTTGACATCGGGTCGCAGTAACTGATGCAGCCTTTCGCCTTGACACGTAGACGTACGAAACGCCGAGCAGAAATCGTCATCAGCAAAAAAATTGTCATCGGAGATTTTGCCTCGAGTGCTGAAGATGTTTCAGTGCTTATCCTCGTTCATGAATGGGCTTTGGCGTACACTTTTATATCGGTTGGTTGGTTGGTTATTGGGGCTTAGGGGCGCACCGACTGCAGGGTCATTCGGCGCCCAACACTTTTATATCATTCGGTTGTGATTATACACAAGGTCGCCTTAAAAGTGAGACCTAGTCAGTGTTATTTTCATCCAAGGTCAGAATCAGGTGATGGCCACCCCTCGTTCGAAGCGAAGGCGAAAATCCTTTCGTTCGACGAAGGTAAATCTTGGATGGCGTTTCGAGATACTAAGAAGTAAATCTTTCATAACGCCTATAATCCTTCCTAGAATACACACTAATTTTTAGTGTTTTTCCAGGGGAATTATTCAGCGAGAGAGTGATGAAGATGTAAAAACCTGGAGCATCAGAAGCGGTTAACATCAGCCACCACCGAAAACATCGTAGAAGGCTTGTGAAATGAACGTCATTCATTTGTTCACGTATTTAATGCTTGTGTTTCCATCCGTACATGTGAGTATGGGTCGGAATCATGGAGCTTTTTTACGCCACCCTGGCTAAAAGACTGGTGACAGATTTGAAGCCTTTTTAGCTGAGCTTATGCTGAAAAACAGACGAAGGTGATCGAGAAATGTAGAGGTCTGTATGTCACTGCCAGGCTTTTAAAGACTGTGTTGTTTGCGCAGTTCCCTGGCTTTTTCAAACAAATTTTGATTGATGGTATCCTGATACCCACCTGTTTCCCCGAAACTTTTGGGGAATACGATATTTCAATGACAAAGGTACTGACTTCTCATTGCCAGGAATGGGGTGGAATGCAGTTCAGGAATTTAGGAGTTCTCCATGGAATCCAACGCCGTGGATGTGTCTTTCATGTAGATAGTCGCGCTAAGATGCAAGCATAGGCATCACCTATAACTGCATTAATTGGGTTGCAAACTTCATGCTGATAACCTCGCAGGAACTTGACGATGCAATTGTGTTCGAACTCCCATCGGTCCTCGAACTTTACGAAAGCTGCTTGCCCTGTGCTAAGCGCCGCCTATACTTTTCAGGGCTTCCTTTTTCCACTGAAAGATGGCGCCAAGTGCAAGGACAACGCGGACTGCGTATCGCCATCGTTCCCACGCGCCTGTTGCCTGATGACGGGCATGGAACATGGCAGGCCCGTCGGCCGCTGCCAGCCCATCTCCAGATTGGGTCAGTCACAGTGCGTCAGGACGGACAAAATACCTTCGGATGAAACTCAAAGAAAAATCATTTCGAAACCCCTAATGGCCGCCGAATAGCAAAGGAACGATAGTCAAACTTGCAAGTATTTATCCAATAATCCCATTGGGACACTGAAAAAAATGGTGGATAGACAGCCAGACAGATAGACAGATAGACAGCGGCGGGGTTCGGCGTCAGTTAAAGACGGACAGTCATCAGCTGTGTCTGTTTTCGTTCCATAAAGGTTCTCCTCCGTCTGTAGCAGGGGTGTCGATCCGTATTCGTTTGAGAGGGCCCTGGCCCACCCAATGTTGATTTGGGCCCACCCAATCCTGGTTTAGGCCCCCCAATATTTTCTTCCGGTTTTAAAGGGAAATGAGCAATAACAGTGAAAAATCGGCCGCAATAGATAAGAGAAAGGATAGGCAGGAAATAAAAAATAAAGTTTAAAGGGATGTATCTTTCTACCTTCTATCGATATATATATATATATATATATATATATATATATATATATATATATATGCATGTATAAATGGGGGTAAATGCAACTTTTCATTTCAAGAATAGTAGCAGAAAAAAACTTATAAATTCCCGTTGGTCAAAATAAAATGGGCCAAATCCGTTAAGAAACCCACATATGGGGGAGGTTAGGTTGTCAGGCCCCGGGCTGGATCCCCCAGCCGTTTCCAGAAATCGGCATCTCTGGCTTGCAGAAACCAGTTCCTCTCGGTAATCCCAGAACATACGTTACCATTTGTCTCTCTACGCACTCCAGGAGCCCCCGTTAGGTCCTGTCGGTGCGGACTCGCACGTGGCTGGCTTTGGCTTCATTTCAAGCAGGCATTCTGGTGTTCTGGCAAAAATAGACTGCCGTAAAACTTTACTTAACCTGTATCTCTAGTCCTTTTATCACTGCCGCAATGGATCTGTTGGGCTTCCAATCAATGTTTTGCCCTGCGACCACTCAGAGCTTTTCCGATAACCTCCATTCTTGCAAGTTCTCCTGGTTTTCCTTTACTCTCATTTTTTATAAAGTTATTTACTTCATCTGCAAGTGCAGCTTCCAGGCCCTAGCTGAAAGGAGGTAAACGTTTCTAATGGCCTCTCACTGTCGTAGTTCATGGCTCGGTTGCTTGGTCATAATAGCGCTCCGGTGAAACTAGGCTTGAATGTTGTCCGCTCTGTGTCTCTTAAAACGACGTACTACGCGGGGCGAAATGGCGGAAAGTATGTCAACTTTAAACCGAAGTATTGGCTGTGTGGCGCAGTGGCGGATCCTGTAAGCTGTAGTAGGCAATCCCCCCTCCCCCCGCTTTTAAAGGTCAGATAAATGAAAGTCCTTTTAATTTCCACCAGGCCTGGAGCAACGGTTTCGCGATCACAAACGTGTCGTGCATCGCGGTGGATCGAAATACGAAAACTGTTATTTAACCTTCGCCGGGAGGGTTCACAAAACCCCCTCCGGTTTTCGGAGGATAGCCAAAAAATGGAAAGGCGCAGGAACATGAAACCTGACGTACTTTTTCATACATCCTTCCCACACTTTGCATCAAATTTTGAACTTCACTCCAGGTCAGTGACCTACGTTGCATCAAGTGCGACCATGTTCCAAGGAATAAAAGCTGTACAACTTTTCGTGAAATTATCAATTGACATGAAACTTGTCACATTCATAAAACATTAAAAATGGAACCATTCTGACATCTCGAATTTATTCGGGAATGTCCAGGTAGCTGACCTTGGGTCAGCTAAACTTTTTGTCTTTTTACGTTTGCGAAATTATCGATTGACATGGAACTTGCCACATTCGTAAAACATGACGAATGGAACCATTCTAATATCCCGAATTTTCCTGGAATGCCCAGGTAGTTGACCTTAAGTCAGCTAAACTTTTCGCCTTTTTACATTTGCTACTGAGATTGTGGACCTGTTTCGGCGATTTTGAAGCTTGAATATACGCCCTGTGCTTTTCATGGTCTTCGCACACGTAACTGCACCTCTTAATCTGTGACCTATGTTCTGGACGCGATTTATACCGATTTTTTAGTCCCACAACCGAAGATAATTAATCGGTTTACAGCCTTCGAATGTTTACTGGTAGTCATGTGTGTTTCAGAACCACCAATATATGGCAAGAATTTGCCTGCCAAGGGTAAACCAATCGTATTTGATCCAGGCAGACCTAATGTGGCTTTGCGAAATATTATGTTTGTTTGCATGGCACTTTGCATGGGTACATGAGATCAGAACTATATCTATGCATTCTTTCTATGCTGTTTTTGCCGCCCCAGCTGATTCATTTTTGGGTGCCAAAATGAAATGCCATCGCGAAAATAGCTTCCCACCAAATAATGGCCTTTCACACTGCGGCTGTGCCCACCGCCTGGCATCTGTCAGTTACCTAAATATTGTTTTGTAGTACTGGTTTCATCATGCCGCCTGGAATCTGTGCAACTTACGTGAAAACTGCTCTGTGGCACTGGTTTCATGATGTAGAAGGGATATTACATGAACCGATGTTATAGAACTTAATGCCGCGTCGTGTCTGATTAATGCTAATGCGGCAGATGATGCGACAGACACCAGAAATGACTGACGTCGAAGTGTCAGTACCTTGACCTAGGTTGACCCTGTTGGCCTTAAATGGAATATGTGGAGATCTGATATGCGTGTCAGACACATTTGCGGTGTATTCAAACCAAAACACATCAGTTTACTTTCAGAAAAAATGCGACTCCCGTCCTTATGAAAGATGGCTTTCCCCTTCATTTTCAGCTTTGTTTTAAATGGCATATTTTCACTTCAAATACCTTTTTACCCACCCCACATAGATAAATCAGTCCTTTTGCTGCTAACTCCTTTGGAACCACATGCAAGCTTTGGTTATTTAAGGTTTTGACCTAAGATGAGCCCTGGTGGCCTTGATAATGACCCTAATGAGAACAAGATCTAAGTGTTTTCCTCTGGTTTCGCCAAGCGCTTTCCAACGGCGTTTTACTTTTCAGTGGGACGTATACCCCTCGAGATCTTGGGAGGGGTTCTCATGGACTCCCCCCCCCACCCGGCCGGCGAAGGTGGATCCGTAAGCCGGCCTGGCGAAAGTTTATACGAAGAACATTTTCGGAATTTTCTGTTATGTGAAAACTGCTGCCGCTGCTGAATTTTTTCCCCTGTACCAGTGCGGCGAAACAGTCATTGATTTGGTAAATCATCCTACGCAACTCTGTTGTCAACATCGGCGACGTGGAGATGCCATGCCCTTCAGAGGAGACAAGAGATTCGTGCTCGGCGGAAAGCGTCTTCGCCAGATCCGTGCAAACAGCCCCGGTGGAAAGTTTGAGTGTTTCCGAGGGTGATCAGCCTCTTGATCCCGAACACAAGGGAGCGCCGACACGGCTGGTGCGATTTTCGACCAGCCGGCGAATCACCGCCCGTCTGTTGTCCAGCCAAACGTGTGGCATTCTCTGTGGAGCCGCCGACCCGGGACCCGCTGTTTTCACTTCAAAGGCGGCGGCCCGTTTGATCGCGCTCCGTGTGATTCGGTGCCGTGGGGATGAGTTCGCCACGTCCAGGGACTTGCTTTAGTGGGCTGCGACCTCGACCCTAGAAACGTGACGTTGAATTATGGCGCAGACGCCTCTTAACCTACAGCTGTCACCCGGCGTTTGGCTTCCATGTTGACGATTGATGCTTTCCAAGAGTATAGCTATCACGCAATTAACTGACATAGTGGTGTTTGCTTTATTTGGGGGTTTATCTGCTCTTGCTCGAATATTCATAGCCATTCATGGCAGCCCTCATTCTGAGTTATTTCCAGGCAGACACACTCAGACATTCGTGAGCTGAAGCGCTTTAAATGCATTTCAGAAACTACTACATCTACACAGAGGAGTTATTTCATTCATCTTTAACTGCTTGCAAAACCGGTAGGCTGCTGGCAAAAGCGACACGCATTAAAGTGGATGGAGAGAAAAGAAATACTTTAATTCGACCCCCATCGTGACACGATTATCAGCAAGTCAGTAGCAAGGTATTTAAGTGAAAATGACGACTGCTGCGGTTAGTGCACAAACCTTGCATGAGCTACAAGAACGTTTAAAATTGCCTACACCTCATTACCATTTCAAAAAAGGTGCACATTTCCTATTCTTGCAAGATTTCCTTGGCAGACCGACCGACTTTTGTCTCATGGCTGATGCAGAAAATGTTGGCAGTTTGCAGCATTTTGTAAATTAAGTCTGTAAGAACTTGTTGATTGAATACCTGGTTATTGCGGAACGTAAAACATTCTTTCATTTATTCTTCATAAGGCATTCCACATACGCCGTGGTAAGGATTGGTTTGGATGCCATTACACGACCTAAATGTTCTGCGTCCTAACCACTTCATGCGCGAGATTATTCGTGGCACGCCGTGAGGAGCAGGTCATTTTGAACACGGCGTGGCGACTGTTCGATTTACGCATGACTTCGGGAAAAGGATGGGATGAGGCGAGACGAAAGCCCAACCTGATTGGCCATCGACTTTTGATGTTCTGTGCTAACCCAGACTGACTGGCCATCGACTGATAATGTTCTGTGCTGACCAGTGACTACATCTCGGCCTAACCGGCTGCACGTCAGCTGACTGAGCTTCGGCAGAGATCCGGGTTCACTAAAGCCGCACGGCGGTCAGGTTCAATGTCCACATCTGGTCCGGAGACCAGACCAGGTCTGGTCTGGCTAGACCTTGTCTGGCAGTGGCGTCCGCCCTGAGTGATCTGTCCTGGCCCGCCCGACGCATCCTCCGCTGGTCTGACCCGAGGGTGGTACCCAGAGCGCAGCATTGCTGTTTCAGGGGAGTACTGCGCACCGGGGGAGAGACTTCGACGCATCTCCGGCTACTCGGTGTACACGTTCTGGTGCCCCTGCGACATCGGTCTCATCTGCCGCGCTGCCAAGTACACTCAGCTGCCGTCACGGGTCAGTGAACAGGGGCCAATCGACTCTTCTCTCAGTAGCGAGCTGCGCTGGAGCAGCAGCTGCTGATAAATCTCTCTCTCTCTCCCTCCCTCCCTCCCTCCCTCCCTCCCTCCCTCTCTCTCTCTCTCTCTCTCTCTCTCTCTCTCTCTCTCTCTCTCTCTCTCTCTCTCTCTCTCTCTCCCCCTCTCTCTCCCTCCCTCCCTCCCTCCCTCCCTCCCTCTCTCTCTCTCTCTCTCTCTCTCTCTCTCTCTCTCTCTCTCTCTCTCTCTCTCTCTCTCTCTCTCTCTCTCTCTCTCTCTCCCCCTCCTCCATTCCTCTTTTCCCCTCGCGTCCTCGACTACTTAGCTCCTTGTGTATCTGGACGAAAAATGGCGCCATACGTCAGGCAGATGTTGGCCTTGCGTGGAGAAACATCGCTGCCCGGTCTCACGGCCGGCCTTTCTCCCAAGTCCGCCGCGCGGGCTGAATTATTCACCGCCTGCCGGCCGCCGGGGAACGGCACGCACGTAACGGCGGCCTGCCGGCTTCCAGATGGGCGCGTACACCGACCCCCAGTGCGTGCCAGAGGACTTCCCCGAGTACGTGACGGCACGGCCGCAGACCAACGAGCTGGACCTGGGCGTGACGGTGGTGTGACGCTGCGGCGCGCGCCGCCGTGACGGACGGGACGTGAACGGAAGTACAAGCGAACAGAGAGCGTGCTGCAAGTGGTCAACAGGGAGCGACGGTAACCGACGGTGGCGAGTATTAATGAAATGGAAACGGTTACTGTTTAGTGATACGGGCACATGGGTAGCTACTGTCGTTAGAGGGAACGACGTCTTAATGCTTTACAGAACTGTTTTAACTTTATGAGATGCCTTGTTTGTACCATGTACGATCTAAATATATTAAGGTGTAGCCTGTAGACCGATGTGAGATAACGTATGAGAAGGAAGGAACTTTTACGGGGGAAAACCGGAATGCCAGTGTCCGCTGTTAATAAACTCTATTATTCCGACACAATGGGTGAGAGTAACGAGCCAACGCTGTCACGCAGTCGTTGAAAATGAAACTTCTGTTTAATTGCTTGTTCCATTTATTTATTTATTTATTTATTGCACTTTGGAGATACCCCTTTAACCACGCTAAAAGGGACAACAAACTGCGTATGTAGGGAAATGCTGTAAAAAACCTTCAGTATTATTTAGTACTAGCGGGAAACTGCCGGCGTTTGGTCGATTCACATGGGCGACCGAGGGGGGAGGGGGCAAAGAGGCATTTTGGGCCAATTCTTTCCAGTCAACGCCCATAGGGTCAGCGTTAGATCTCAAAAAAGTTGGGGGCAGCGGCCCCCTGTCCCCCTCCCCGAGTTTCCCGCGCCCTTGCCGATTTAACCCCACCATGTCCTCACGCTTTGTGCTCGGACTCACGACCCTCCTTGCGAGCCGTGTGTCTTATTGGTCGCTGAAAAATGCACTGCCGGCCGCCTTTCTTCCGTGTGTTCGCGGTCACCGCGCTCCTTTTCTGTTCATTACTCTTAGGGTTATTGTGGCGACCTTTGACAGCTACAATGAAGGAGGACGGGCCGCCGGGCCGCACGGTGGAAGTCGGGACCCGGCCCAAAGCTAACCTTCCTCTTCCATTTGTGTTATATTCTCATCCATTCCAAACCCTATTCGGTTTCAGCTCGGTTCCAGGCCAAAGAACTTCTGAATCTATGCTTGCCCTTTTCAAAAATGGCTAGAGCTTTATATCACATTATCCTGTTCTCCCTGTCCTGTCTGCATCCTTTTCTAAGCATTTTTTATTATTTGCGATTTGCTTAGAGAATGCTTGTTGAAGATGGCGTGCTGTTCTTACAGTCCAGTTTGAATAGACGAAATTAATGGTCTCCGAATTGGATTCATCCGTCTCGGCCATTTAATTTCCTCTGAGTCCCGTATCCATCTTTTTTAATAAACATTTCTAATTCCTTTACGATTCAGTTGCCTTACGCCCCTGTGCTTAATCCTATTTTCTGGTATTATTTGCTGTTTTATAGTATTGTTGAATCCATGTTCAATGTCCAATCGTCAATCATTCTTCCTTTTTGAAATTATGTTTTGTTTCGGACGGATGTCAATACCTCCCGATTTTCTTGAAGATGACACCGGCCTTTCACCCGGCCGCATTTAAATCGAGCTTTTTCAGGAATAAAAGGAAAACAGTCTGACTGCCTCACGGGAGCTGTCTGATGTTTTGATCTGCGTCCCTCTACCGACGGTCCACCAATCACTCAAAGTGTCAGTGTTGTTCAGTGCCAGTGGTAATAGCGGTACTTTAAGGAGTTTTACTTTTTTTGGTTCGTGTTGTGCTTTTTAGTCTTACTGGTTTCGACTTCCTCCCTAATTTTGCTGGAATACCCAGGTATACCCTGACATACGCTCGCAAAAATTCAAATATCTTCAAATACAGACCCTACTCTGCCTTTAGCTTTCCGTACCTTACCTTAGTTTCCGTAACCGTTTCTAATGGCATTCATTTTATTCCAAGTTCTTGTTTGTGTTTACTATTGATCTGTCGTTGATGCCAATGGTTATGCCCCGGTTACGGCCCAGTCATATAAAATTAATTCGCAACGATAGAATGAAAGCTTCATAATTCATATAGATCCGTCTGCACGCTGCAGCACAGCGTTTCCGTTTTACGGGGATTGTGGGTGTGCATATACGTCCGTGCACGCAATGTCCCTGGCAAAACGCTTTTAGTGGGTAACGCCCTTCAAATATTTATACGTCTTGAAGCCATTTTCCCGCGGAATAGCACTCTGAAATCGCACACGCCGATCCAGTTTGATAAAAGTTCAACATGAAACGTCAAAAGCCGGAAAATCTCGATGGGTCTGAACAATCCTGGCTCGGTTCTGTTCTGAAGCCAACTGAGGAAAAAAATAAAACAAAAAACGGTTGAAGGTACAAAGGAAGCAGTATCCTCCATGACCTCCATGATACTCTCAGAGTTTCGTTTCGTGCGTGTGTGTGCCAAACTGTGAGCTGCAACGTTCCGCAGTCGAAGAGATCAACGGTAACGGACAGGCAGACAGATGGACAGATGGACAGACGTGTATACCAAAGACTGTTTTACGCGCAAACAATGGAAAAAAATGATCGATATGATTTCAAAAGAATGAGCTCCACATCATGGGCATCCACGGGATCCACGGCATCATGCTGTGGGTTATTCTCCAGCCCAAGTCTTAACACATAAGACAACTCTGGGTAAAGCGCTTCAAGCATTCCGTCAATGCTTTCATACTTGAGGAAGATCACCCGAATCATAAGACGTTTACACAGTCGCAGGCAATGCAACACAGGCTTCATTGTCATCCGAATCATAAGACGTTTACACAGTCACAGGCAATGCAGGCACAGGTTCCGCACTGGTGTTCACGGGACCGAACGTGCACCGCATGCTTCACGTCTGCGGGTGAATTACGACAGCACGCTTGAATCTGGCATGCTTCATTTTACGCTCGTCGGTGAGAACGAGTTAAGATGCCTCGGCAGCACAGCCGGTTGATTTTGTGCAGCGGCGTTGCGTCCGAAGGCGCTGAGAGAGTTACGGTATCCCTCTGGCTGCAGATGAAAGTAGATTAGCTGCAAAAGTTAACCCATGTTGTGTTGTATTGGCTTTACACATTATGTCTATGAAGTTTGCTGATTCGATTAGGGCAAGCAGTCATAAATTATGGGACCATCGGCAGCTTGCTCACGGTGCCTTTGTCATGACAGGAGTGTCCGGACTATTGCAGGCGTCAAACTATGCGTATCAAAATATGCGTGTCCTAATTTTTCCCTACATTTCCCTCTTCCGACGATTATGGCTTTACCTTCAAGAAACTCTGCGCATCGCCATTTCATCTTACACGCAGATTTCTGCTCAGTGTTAAGTCAAGATTGGACTGAAACTGTAGGCAGTTCCATGGCACCCAGAGCTCCGAAAATTCGTGCTTGTGGGGACGCCCAGGTAGAAGCCTTCAGACCTCTGATCACGTCAAATCATACGACACAACAGCGGGCGGGATGATAAGAGACGACCGGTCCGACTGTCTGCCTGAGGCATAGGCGCACTCAAGAAGGAGAAGACATAGCACTTGAGCCCCTCCGTTAACCCGCCATTGACTGGGGAGGGGAATGAGGCATTAAACGCCTCCTTCCCATCGGTGCATTTTTTAAATATTTTTTGGATGAATAAAAACAACCTTTTTTTAAATTTTTGGTACCTTTTCTTCCATCAGTTCCTTGTATACTGTAAAAGAAATGGAAACGTGGTCATTCTAGGTCAAGCCTTAGTGGTGTCTTAAAGACAACCATGTTTTGCAATTCGGCTTTCAATTTTACTTCGCCGCCGTATTGTCGGTGTTTTTACAATGTGTGGAGATTGCTGCTTGCCTTGCGTATCAGCATGATTAGAGAGCTCAGTATATATCAGCACTGACCTCATGCTAGGTCATCCTAGGTCAATTATGCGTTTTTCATTTTCCGGGTCTAGCGGAAACACATTTTCAAAACGGAAGTGACCACGATGATTTTTGGACACACTCGGATAGACCATCAGATTTTCTTACAGGACATTGGACATACAACTTGCACTGCAGTTTCTTTCAACAATGCAGTACTATATTTGTAATGTGACCTTTGGCAGTTTTATGCAGATTACAGCTTCGCGGGTACACTGGTGGCGTCCGTTGACGCTCTGGGCGACCGGTGTAAAGATATCGGCCTTCGCAACTCTGTGCAACATTCTGTAAGAATGTGCGACGTGGACCACATTTACTTGCAAGGTGGTCTAGAGGTCGCAGATGGAGTTCGCTAGATTGTTCGTGATATTCCAAGTTAGAAACTACAAAATACTGCAATGCTGCATGTGCACGGTAATTGCGACCAATTCAAGGGTTTAAATATATCTAAAGCTTTTTGACAATGTCTTTTTGAAAACCTCCGTGTGAAATGGGCGAGGAAGCATGTATTCCTTGGCCCGTTGTAACGGACGCCAAATTTGAGCTAGCCTGTGACCTTGATCCTGGATGACCTCGAATGAAGTTACACTTTGAATATGAGACCAAGCCACCAGAGACATATTGCAATGCAAGCTTCAGTCCCGGCCCGCTTTTCATTGCGATTAAGCAGCTCTGGAGAAAAGGGTCGTTTTGGGGTGTTTGTTCTAACTCGTGACCAGTTTGACTCAAAAGCAAAAAAGTAAAAATGTACAAATCACAAGGCCGCACAGCTCGGCGCTATCGATTGCCGTTTGAATCAGCCACATCGTGCGATTGGCTTTCGAGATAACCTCCCCCCTTCCACAGCCAATGGAAGGTGGCGAGACATCCCAGTCAGAGCCGAGTAAATTATAAATGCCGGCGTTATTTGCATTAAAACTATTCTGGTGTCTCACATGACACACATGAATGCGCCGCCAATCGGAGAAACGCTGTAGAACGGGTCATCTGACAGGCATTTGCATGTCCGAATTGTCTGGTTGTGAATATGTTCGGGACACTTATGTTGTCGCGTTTGAGTAAAGACAAATGTGAGGGAAATTTGGACCAAATGCTTTATATTGGATGACACTGGAGACACTCTGCATGTAAGCAGGTGCGGATCCTGTCGGGTCTGCTTGTATCTTTCATTGTTTTTATATGTTCCCATTGCACGAAAAATTCTGGGTTCTGGAGCGTTTGTGCTACACTTATAATACACGTGCCCGATTTCCGAATTCCGAGACCCGCGCCTGCTCAGGGTCTACATCTTGTACTGTTGGCCAGAGGTAAAACATGAAACTATTGAGACTGGCTTGCAGTATCCCATCTCCCCACCATCCGTCCGGGAAGCCTGTATTCTGACTGCCCACGACTCCTCATCCTTAATCAGCTTGTCATAATCATTGCTGTTTCTCAACAAAATTTTTATAGTCTTGCCTCATCTTTAAATGTTTCTGTGTCGTGGTGTTCAGAGCATGTTACAAAGCGTCCCCCTCCCCGTTCGTTGCGCCGGTAGGAATGATAACGTTGAGTGGATGTCACGCCTCCGTAGACTCTACCCTGAGTGTTTACTCACCATGTTTCTTTTTACACTGAGCGTCTATTGGAAACACCCTTATTTGCTGACAGATTTTGGTTGAATCTTATTGCATTATTATTGCACGCTTTTCCAAAAGTCGGCGCTTACCCTGAAACAATGATGTGCAGCTTCTTTCAAGCCAAGCCGTAAATGTTTAAATAATCGATAAAATTAGGAAACGCATAGATTGAGGCCGACAGTAGTCAGCGTACAATGCATTTATCATAGGGCGGCTTTCTGGCCTAATCTTCTCGTTCCAAAGTTTCCCATTTCCACCACCTGGGTACGCCTCCGGATTTGCTGAGCACCGCTTCGCTTCTTTTCTGGGCCTGCTCCAACGCCTGCTGCTGAAACTACGGGACGTCGTCCCTTGGGCCCCCACCAGAACTTGACCAACATGGCTGTAGAGTTCTCGTGTAATCCTCTCGGAGCCACGTGTCTTTGTTGGACTGGCCAGTACTGTCTGTGTCTGCATTCCCTATCGGAAGCTCCCCTCCCTACGTCTGAGTCTGTTCTTCTGTCGCCCTGGACACGGTGCTTCGTCTCGTTACACCGCCCCGCTGTACCATTCAGTTCGCTCCTGTATCTCCCTGGATCCATCCCTCTGCTTCCCTCCGTCCCCCCCCCCCGCCTGCCTAGAGCCGCCTCTGTGCAGCGCCTCGGGACATGACCTCGGGTCGGCCGGCCGGCCGGTCCGTTCGGAGCAGATGGGGCGGCCGGCCGTGAGGCGCCGTCCCAGTGACGCGGAAAGATTGCGAGGAGACCGGAGCTTGGTCAGGCGCTGTGAGGTAACGACACGTGACGCGTGATAGCGACGAAAAACGTGGGATGGGGACAACGGACGGCGGTGCTGAAACGCCACTGTTCAGCCCGAGTGAATGTGAGCGCAGCGGTGAGGGAGCGGTGATCCGTAGGGGAAGACCTCAGACGTAGCGGTCTTCAGCGAAACCGGCGCAATGCGCGTTCGACAGCTTCCAGTACCGGCATCGAGTCACGACACGAATCTCGACGCGGTAAAACCAATCGAATGCTCCCCGGTTGTCACGGTGACGGTCAGCCACGGTGACGCCAGTGGTGCCAAGGTCTGTCTGCTGCAGGATCTGCTTGTATTGGGTCACATCAGTCCAAGCTGCCTGCATGGCAGCTGCCAGTAATGCCATTAAGTCCCTTAAACACTACAATTTCCGTGCTATCCCATATTCGGGTCAGCTTAACGGACGTAATATATACAGTGCCGCGCCCTAATAGAGCGGACAAAGTTTGAAGCTTTTCGACGTCCCGTCACATGATGTGAACAGTAAACCTAGCGTTTCTTAGATCTTTGCAGAGGCCTCTACAGTTACGGATTAATGCAAATGAAATTTGCGTGGAAATGCAATTTCAGCTTGAACGTTGGCTTGCGGAAAAATGTGCAATGGATTGGATGTCATTATTCACGTGTGTTGACCAGGCGAAAGATCCTCGAGTTTGCAAACTTTACAGTACCTATATCTATTTATCCATCAGTTGCAGGACTTGTCGACGTTCTTCCACGTAAATGAATACGGAACAAGTGATGCAATCATTGAACGCAAACGCGAGAAATGCGGGAAAAATAACCCTGGGGGATTAGTAGGGGAGCGTCTGACCAGGTATAACCCTCAGGTATCAAAACTGCTGGCCGTAAAAGCCGAATTGTTGTACTGTTTTGACACACCAAGAGAAATACCGGAGAAAATCATTTGACGTCTAAAAGTTCCCTGGTGAAAAGCCTGGCCGTGCATGTGGTGACTTGCCATGCAGTATTTTTTTTATAAATTTTGTCTGAATGGATTGCATTTATTTGGGCTCAAAGCACATGCTAAGCAGAGCTTGTTGCTTGCACCACGAACCCACCACCCTATAATGCAATCCCAGTTCAACGGGCTAGTTTGCGTCCGGCCTTTTTCGTCAGACAGGATCTCAAAGGGACCTTTTTCGCGCCGTTTAGCGTTACAACACGGCCTCCCCGTGACAGGCTGGCCCTCTGACCATTTGGGAGATGACCCCTGAGTAAAAGTCGGGCCAGGCAGTTCGCTTTTTCCGGAACTCGAATCTGTCGCCACCGGACACATGTCCGCCATCTTTCCCCTGGACACGGGTCGGCAATACAAGATGCACTGAGCGCAGTCGGCCCTTCAACATGGTAAATATGCAGACTGCGTCATCACTGATTCGCGGGAAATAGTCAAGGACCATCGGCAAAGCGCCATCTTTCCTGGCAGCACGATGCGGCTTGTTTCCGCCGAGATTGCGACTGCGATCAAGCGCTGGGCGGCCGGGGGAATGGTCACAGGATGCGTGTTGTCTTGTAAGTCGATCATGAGCAAGAACGCTGCTGTGTAACGCATGATAAGGCGTAATCTGTGAGAAGCACCCATGTACCACTGTGCCTGACCTGTTCTAGCTGTGACGTTTAAACTAAAACAAGCATTTGCACCATCTCATTTGCTTTTACTAACAGTTCAATAAATCACAATCCAGAGCTAAACAATATTTCAAGCCGATGGTAGTTTGCTTGTCATACCGGAAACAGGTCTTGAACAATTTATCGCCGTCAAATTTGAGTCTCGCTTGTAGCTTTCCACCGATTCACCCTCAGTTTTAAGAAAACAAATTTCCTGAACATGACACGAAAAAAATTGCTTTACGGCACCGAACCTGGACGCAGTCTTCAACATCCGGCAAAAATGCCCTCGATAATGTCTCCGAAAATGCCAGTCTGACTAGAGCCACATCTATTTCTTTTGAAATGCGAAACGCACGGCCAACATGAAGCAAAATGGCAAGCATGCTGAAGGGGGCGCTGTCCAGTGACAATGGGCCAAGAGCTCCGTCTGCCTGAGAGGCCAGTTATCGGGGGCCACCTTCAAAACGGCGGCCGGCCGTGTTGCCTGCCTGCGATTGCCTGTCGTGCCCGTGCTGTTTCCGGAACAAATGGCGCCCGCATATAGCACGGCCAACCTCACGGCTCTGCAACTCACCGCCGCCCGTCAGTGTAGCCGCGCCGTTGGCGTCTCAGACCGAACAGAGCTGCTTCTGCCGCGTGCCCCGCGCCCGCACCTGCAACTCTTTTTCCACGAGCGGGTCTGGATACTTCGTGCGTTTATTTACGCACTGGAGTCGCGACGCCCGCGTCCCGCGACGAAAACGGCCGCCACTTCTGCCGCGTCCCGTCGCCACCTCGCGACGGCCGCGACCTCTGCCGATCGGCGCTGAGCCGCCGAAGCGGGGATTCCCCGGAGCGTCCGGCGGCCGGCGGAAAACACGGACCGGCAGCAGCAGCGCGCCGCGACAAACAGTGAGCGGGAGGAGCGCCGCCGGCGGCGGCGTCATGAATCAATAGAGACGCCCGCCGCGGTCCGCAAACAGAATTAGTCGGCGGGCGGTAATCGGAGGGTGGGCGGTGCTCGGCGCCGCCGGCGGTGCCCGGCAGGCCGCGGCGGGCGGCGGTCGGGCCGCCGCCGCCGCCGCCGCCGCCGCCGATCCGGTGCCGCTGCAACAGGTGGCTGCGGAGGCGACCGCTCACCTAGCCGCCCCTCCCCCGCCTCCAGCGGCGGCCGACACGCAGCGCGCGGTCGATACGGAGGCCGAGATCGTCAGCCAGCGAGTAGTTCCGAGCCCTGGCTGGCCGACTGGGCCAGGTGGGCCCCGGGCAGGGAGGCTGGCCGGCGCGTTTGCAAGTGGGCGGCCTCTCAGAGGGAGATCAGGGGCTGGAGTCGGGGTGGCTCCGGCGTCGATGGTCTTTCTTGCGACGCCAACGGCCGGGACTGCCCGGCCGGCGGGCTCAGTCCTCGTGTCCGCCGCAGCGGCGGCGTGCGCAGAAAACACCGCCGCAGATTGTCACCAGGGCCGTCAGCGAGCCGATCGCAGCCGCCACGGACACCCAGCTGACGGCGACCGCCTCCTCCGGAGGCGCTGGCGAAGACGACGGCCCGGCCGGCGGCGTGGCGGTCGCTCCAGCTCCGCTGCCGCCCGCTCCAGACTGGCTCCCGCCTGCGCCTGCTCCTGACCCGGCTCCGCCCGCTCCAGAGCCGCCCCCGCCGGCGGCCGCTCCTGAGCCGGCTCTGCCCGCCGTCTGCTGGGCCTCGGCCGACTGGTCGCCTGCCACTCGGCCGGCCGGCTGGCTGCCGGGACCGGGGCCGGAGCGTGTCGCCTGCTCGCCGCCGGTCTCCGGCGTCTGCGCCTCATTGGCCGCCCAGGACCGCGCCTCGGCGGTGCTCCCTGGGGACAATGGAAACCCATCAGCGGGGCCAAGTTGGCCGGCGTCACGTAAACGGTGGCGGCAGCTGGCGCGGCAGCACAATTACGCGGACTCTCTCTGAGCCGCGCCGAGCACGTCGTTAACCAATTTGGCTCATGTTCCGCAGGGCGGGCAAGGTGGGAGTCGTCGCGGTACCGGGACGACTCTCCGACGTCGCCCGTCGCCTCCGCAGCGCATGCGTTTTTGCCATGAGTCTCCGACGTTTCCCGCGCGCGATATTGGCACTCGTCGGCGGCGCAGAAGTTTGATTGGCGTGGTGTCGCCGCGACCGACGAGGCCCGGCCGGCCGGGGCCGGACCGGCGGCGGACTCGGCACTCACACGTCCTAAAGGTCACCGGCCGCGACACGGAGAAGCCGGCTCCGTTCACGAACATCAGCTGCGCCGTGTAGGAGGTGTTGGGCCGCAGGGCGCCGTTGCAGAGGCCGGCCGTTTGGTTTTCCGTCGAGCATGATAGATCACCGCCCAGGAGGAAGGATGACAGCCCGTATCCGTCTGAGAACGAGCGCGGAGCAAATGAGGGCGGTCGTGAGGTCGTTTCCTTTTGAGTGCGGGCATTCCGTTGGAAGAATTCGAACGTACCGTTCGACCTCGTGTCGCTAATAGCATGCACGGTCAAATGAGGCACTTTACAGCTGAAGCCTGAAGAGCTGTTTCTTTAACGGCATGAAATGACAGGAGAAATGTGCTGCGAAGTGCTGCTCATGTTTCCATGTCTTGGACGACTTCCGCATAGGAATGATGTATATTATCACAGAACTATTTTTATCTCATAACTGTATTCAGCCAGCGAAATGGATCGGACCCGATGTCTGCCAGTCCAGCCACGTGTCGAACCAGACTTTCTTGGGCGTAATCAGCCACAGCCATTAAAAAGTATAAACGCTACTCTGCTCCCGACAGAAGTTAGCGGTTGCGGGTCTGAGCAGGCTGCACTCGAGCACCAGCTCCGTGCCGGCATGACGCCACTGTGACGTCACCCCGGCGTTGTCAGGTCCCGGGCGGTGCGGACCATCCCAGCCTGCATAGGCGCCGGGTCAGCGAGGCCGAGGCTCGGTCCGGGCCGTGCCGGCAGGGACTGTGGGGGGGGGGCGTACCGTCGGTGGACGCCAGCGAGGCGGCGCTGGCCTGGTAGTGGCCGCTCCGGTTAGAGACGAAGTCCCTCCAGCTGGGCAGGGTCGGCAGGTCGGAGATGGGACCGGAGCCAGCCGGCAGCGCCGCGTCGGCTGCCTCGCCCTCTCCTCCCGCCGCCGACACGACGATCCGCAGCTCCCTGCAGGAACAGACCGCACCTTTGGGGCTCACAGCTCCCAGCGGGAACGCTACAATACAATCCACACTTCCCCGTGAAAGCGTAGAACGATGTTCTACGATTCGCCGTAAAAGCATGACGCCACGCTTTTTTTCTTCCGCGTAATTACGCCATTAGAATCTGCAGCCCGCTGGGTCACCATGGCACTGGAACCTCCAACTCCCGGCAAGAACGAGGACGATTAACACGCTTTTCTAGTTCCCCTGGTCTTCCGAGCATTTCAAGAAGACTGTTCAACAGTTTCCTAGCTTTCATAAGCATGTTGGAGACTTGTCTGAGACTGAATACGACATACCGGCAGCCCGTTAGGAAGAACAGAGGTGGGAGGAAGCAATAAATGTTTTGAAAAAGTTAGGTAAATGGGCATCATGCGGCAAATTAATGCTCATCAGCGGGAACAGCGAGCACGTTTTAGTAGGCCTGTAAACAACTTTACTGTAATTCCTCCGTTTACGATGGAAGACGCCTTGCTTTGCTCCAGACATTCATCCAAGGGAAGAATGTTGTGCGAAATAGTAAAGCAATCGGCGTCGCATCAGGAGCATCATCGCTTTCTGTGAACCTCAATGAAGCGTTTTATTGGCCGCCGGCCGTGAAATCGTGCCGTAACGCCTACAGGCATCAGCCGGCCGCGACCCGGTCACGAGCAGTTGACCCCGGCCGGCGGCCCCGCGGAGTCGTCGGCCGCCCCCGGCCGCCCGGGCCGCCTGACCTGAGCACGCCCGAGGCGCGGTCGTAGAGTCCGGCCGGCAGCTGTAGCCGGAACTGGCGCGCACGGTCGGCCACGCCGCGCTGCGAGGAGCCGGCCACCAGCAGCCGTTGCAGGTCGCCCGGCGGCGGACCGGGGACTGGGGATGACGGATCAGACGGTCACTGGTGGGCAGCGGGGACGGGGCGGCCGGCTGCAGCCCGGCGTTGACAAATCACCCAGGTCGATGTCCCGAGGGACAGTATGTTGGCTGAGAAAAAAAGGTAGTCGAGTTTCATGAGCAGACAAACATGCGGCCATGGAAGAAAAGAGAATGTGAAAATGTTTGTGTCCACTGCACTGCAAGGAAAGCCAGTTATTTATTATTTAAGTCTCCACTCGGACAGTCTTCTAAATGCGATATTTATGTTCAAAGGGCGCTTGAATAAATGAAAGAAATGAAATGGCTAGGCTGCAAAATCCTTTCCTTGGATGAAAAATTGTTTTGAGTTGTAGATATTGCGTGATTGCAGTCACGCTTTAATGAAAATAAAAAGCTTCCTACCGGATATGACGGTAAAATCGGAACCAACAAACGTACAGAAAGTCGTTTTCAGCCACCAAGAATGGGGCATTTCAGGAGGCTGGACTTCCCAATGGATTACTGACTGGTTAGGATACCTACCATTTCCGTTTAAGTAGTGATGATTAATAACTGTTGCTCGTTTTTTAAGCATGCATCAGCATGAATACTTGCTCAGTTTAAGATGTGTCATGATTATTGCAGACAGAACCAATAACAGACGACATTTTGCACTTTGTGGGATGTGGATTTTTCCCATTTTCTCGGAGTCAATCTGTGAGTCGAGTTTGACAAAATTATTTCTAGTTTATTGACAATTATACAAGTTTGTAGACAAAATTATATCTCTGGTTACAGAATATTAAGGCCTGTGCATGCGACAAACCGGTAGCCCTAAATGTATCCTCGTTGGCCCAACTAAACCACGCAGTCGGCCGACAGGTTTGATGGCGTGCAGACGACTGACGCACCTCTGGGCGGCGACCGGCAGGACTGCTCGACGGGCGGGCCGACCGGCGGCGAGGCGTACACCGACTCGGCGGCCACCTTCACCAGGTAGGTGACGTCGCCGATCACGCCCGGCCACTCGGCCCGGCACCGACCGCTCCTGCAGACGCTGCAGGAACACGGCGGAGTTTCCCACATCGGCTGGCTGTATCAACAGGCCGCGCCACGGCACCGCCACCTATTACAGGATTAACGGTGGGGAGGGTCCGAGTCTCGTAAATCATCCTGTCGCTCTGGAATGGTGGCATGCTCGGCAGGTAAACAGCAACGCACGTGAGGACCAGGTAGTTTCGGTTCCAAGGATACGTGCCGAACAACTCCTGAAGTTTGCGAACAAAACGCTCTGGAACAGTCCGTAATTACAAAGGATGAGAGCTGAACTGTTACATTGTCATATAGAGGCGGTGTGCGATTACGCTTCACAAAGAGCACTGCGCAGTGGTGCATGTTCCTGCATAATTCAAGCATAATCAGCCGACGGCCAAGCAATCTACTCTACAGCACCCTAATACCGTACCACTTAAATTCCGAATTTCGTAGCAGATATCCTCTAAAAGTTTAAAGCGACCATCGTCCGCACGATTTCTGAGAACTGCCTTTTACGTGAATTGTCGGCGTGACAGGCGTTGCATTGAAACCACCAGCGGTCACGCCAGGCGTTCTTTCACCGCCGTTACCTGGGGTCCAGAGTCTGGGACACAAAGGTCCGGGTGCGGCCGCTGCCGGCGCCCCTCAGCACGGTGACGTGGTAGGCGTCGGTGGGCACCTGCAGCGGGCGCGGCGCCGACCACTCGGCGACCAGCCGCCCCCGTCCGCAGGCCAGCTGCAGGCCCGTGACGCGCGCCGTGTGCGGCGGAGCCCGGCACTCGGCGCCGGCCACCGCGCCGGCCGACTCGTGGTACTGCGAGATGGCCTGCACGGCCACCTGGCACAGGCTGCCGGGCATCACCAGCGCCCGCCGCGGCTCGCGCCGGCACGTGCAGTTGAAGTAGTACGTGTGCTGGCCCATGAACTCGTACTGCCGCACCGGGTAGCTGCAGACCCGCTCGCAGGCGGCGCACTCGTCCGTGCCGCGCCGGGAGGAGGCGCACGGACACTGGGCGTGGTGGCAGCTGTGGCGGCCGGCCGCCTCGCGGCCCGTCGCCGCGTGCCGGCACCGGAACCGGGTGCGGTAGCGGACGATGCCGAACGCGTGCTGGCTCGGGTTGGCCCAGCTGAAGGCCAGCCTCAGAGGCGTCGAGCAGTCCGCCTTCAGCGCGCTCACCGGTCCGGGGGCTGAAACGCGGCGGCGCCGATCATTGGGGAGGCACGCCATCGGGCGCGGCACGGTGGAACTGATGGCAAACGACCACACAACACAGCAACACTCAGCAGAGCTGACGTCCAACTAAGCAGGATATAGCAACACAGCATAGCCGAACTGGAGGCGAACGAACGCAGAACACAGCAACACGACAAACCGAAACTGCCGAGAAACTGCTTCAAAACACAGCAGCACGACACGTCAGAACTGGTGGCAAATGGCCGCAGAGTGCACCAACACAGCACAGCAGAAGTGACGAAGAACTGGTGTGGACGGGTGAAACTTTGATAAAAAGGATTAAAACTGAACATAATAAACAATGTTTAGCAGGCCTGGCGTCAAACGATGCAGAATACAAGTCGACGCAGCAGAAATGACGATAAAATTCCTTAGGCACGGCAACGCGGAATGAAAAAAGCTGAGTTTAAACGAATACAGAACAAAGCAACATCGAAGAACATTAGACACAAACTGGTATAGACACATCACAGTCACCGACAGACACGTCCACAGAACGCAGCGAGACGGCAGAATCGCCGAACGTAACGACTGCAGAAGACGCAAGACGAAAGAGCAGTCAACAACGTGCGCCACACATCGCCGTCACGGAATGGATAGAGACCAGCGACGTTTTGGCTAACTGGCATCGGCGCCAATGGAGCGCTGCGGCACAGCATGCGCCAGGCGGCACGCAAGTTCGGCAGCGCAGCATCCGCAGCCGTAGCATTTTCCTCGCTGTCAGCAGCGCGCCCTGTGGCTGCAGGAGAAATGTCAACATCCGTAGCAGAGCACGGCCCGCGTAACTTTCTGGAACTTTTCCCAGTGGGTTATTTATCCCGAGAGCGAGCGGACCCTGTGACTAACAGCAACGAAACCCGGATAATACCCGTGAATAGCCCGGTCGCTTAAAAGGCCTGACTGCGCCCTGTGATAGGATTTCTGTCATAAACGCTGCACCGCTAATGGAGTCTCGGCCGAGTCGGCATAAAGGCCGGATTCACGACGGTAATTTGGTTTCAGAATATACTGTTATGGAAACGGAAAGCACTCTATCCGTTATTTTGCATAGGGACGGGGAATCTGGGATGAAACTGGCCAGGCAAATTGTGTCGTACGGTGCAAACGAATGTCTGGTGTGCCTTGAATATACCGAAGACCTTCACAGCATTTCACGTTTTCAGATAGGGCCGAATTTGCAGAATACTATGGTCGGAAGTACATGCTGGTGGTTTTTGTCGGGTGAACACAGGTTTTCACACGCGAACTAAAAGTGCACATTTTTTACTTTATCTCTTGGTCAGACCTTAAGAGACCCCATGCATTTCCCGCCAGAGCGGAACGTCAGAAGAGAGAACGCGGACCATTGCGAATCAACAGACTTGCCTGCATCTCAAAGGGATTACAACACATCGTCACCACTTCGAGGGTCCTACGGCGCACCATTAGGCATTCCTCGAGAGGCCTTCACTGCACAGCTCGACGTCTTGTTAAGAACTGGAAGGGGGCCGTCATTTGTGGCGGTTGAAGCACCTTGAGCAGTTGGAGCGGCCCGAGGGGCGGCCCGGGGGAGTGGTGGCCGCTCCCCGCGCCCGTTACCTAGTCTCGCGGGACTCGGTTCGCTCCGACAGCGAGGTCGGCGCCTCGGCCGGGGGTAATCAACCGATAGTCAGCGGGCGCGGTCGCTCGCTCGCCCGCCGCTCACTGCAGACACGGGCTGGGTGACCGGCTCCAGGTCAGGTGGCGGCGGTAGAGCCATCCGGCGAGGCGCCGGCGTCGTATTTCGATGACGAGCTACGGGACCAGCTCTGCCCTCTCGGCAGCTCCGGCCCGGTCCGGAACACTTACTGGCACGGTCACGTGACGTCCCCGCCCGGCCTGGAGCACTCACGGGGCACGGTCATGGTGAAGGTCACCGGTGCGCTGGCCGTTTGGGCACGTTCGCCCAGCTCGGTGTTCTCCGACATCGCCACGATCCGCAGTCGGTACTGAAAGCTGGGCGTCCACTTGCCGTCGAACACGGAGAAGCTGATGTTTCGCTGTCCTGCAACGTTCAGGGAAGATCGGTCAGTTCATCGCGTTTCGGCCGGTTGCCGTATTGGTTGGGCATTTAAGGCAATCATTATCTGCCATTGGGCCCGATTTTTCCAAAATTATTGTATGGCAGTCTTCCGGATAACCAGTTTTAGAGTCATTCCTGATCGATGTCGGAAACGAAACACGATCATAAAAAATGATTCAGTGACCACTGATTCATGCAAACATTATAAAAAAGCCTAAAACTATTATTAACCAAGGGTATCGTTCCTTAAAGAAACGTTGAGAATTTGCAGTATAAGTAAGGGTTTTGATTAATAAGTCATACAGAATACGGGATATTTCCTGGCGCACTTATAACGGGTATCTGAGTCTCGATCTCCTGGAACGATACTACGATTCAAACCTATGGCAACAAAACCCTGCAATCGCATATCCAGGACGTCAATGTACAAGAACCTCTCCGAGATCCAAATTTCGACAATATCATGCGATCGGTGTCCAGTTTACGGTTGTTAAGTGCCGACAACCGTGGACGTCCGCTCAGACGCGGCGGCCGATTTCCACGTCATTGGCGGTGAAAATATGACGGCCACCGTCAGAGCTACGGCCAGAATGTAACCGCAATCTGGAGCCATTTGCGCCGCCATCAAAGCGAGCCCTGTGACAAAGAAGGCTGAAGACTGGCTCGACGATTGCCTGGAAGATTGTGAAAGATTCGTATGGCGCGGACAATGTTGGTAAAACGGCGTGAGTCGCCTACGTTCAGACTGATTCCGTGAGGTTTTCCCTAACTCTTTCCCATCATTTGATATATCCTTCGGACTTGTTGAAAACGTGGTTGAAAAGTTCAGTAGGATGGAATGATCACAAATACATAACCAGTCTCATCCGTTTAAAACTGTCGTAGAAGTGACATTGTAAATTATCACATATCAACAGATCATGCCTAAACACAAAAGCTGCTAACATTGCCTATATAGACATGGCCGGCATTCGTCAACAACGACCGGTGGTTGTCATAGCGATACTAACTTCCAAATCAAGTTTATGAAAAAGTTAAAATCTGGAGGGGGCACTGGATGCGGAATTCGTCGTCAAATTGTTGATGTCTAATGCGTAAGATGTGAAGCCACCTGCGGTGCCGTTTTCTCAGAAAGAAGATGAATGGCGCGGCAAGTGGCTTGGGGATCTGGACACGTTGATTTCCCACACTAATCAAGGCCTCGATCTGTTGCTCTGCGCGGCGCCGTCCCTGGGGTCGTCATCCGCTGTGATGTATGGCCGCGGACCAGTGTCCGGCGCCTCCTCCTCAGGGAAACGGAGGGTAGAGAGAGGGAGAGAGGGAGGGAAACAGAGGGAGAGAGACAGAGAGAGCGGACGAAGCCTCTCATGGGTCGGGAGGGGAAAGGAACGGAAGGAACCGAGAAAAGAATGCTTGCGCAAGGATGACAAAAAATGGTAGATAATACACCTGCATCGATCCTGAACGCCGAGAAAGTGTTGACAGATCGTGCCTCAGATCTGTTTGACAGATCTGCCTCAGATCAATCTGTTTCCTTCCCCCTCAGAATAAGGGGGAAGGAAACAGAAAAGGACCAACACGGAAAACACTGCAAAAAGGTGTGCACGTTGCATGTGCCTGCCGATGCCGGTGAGCACCGCCGCTCAAGCGGTATGTCCTGGAGACACTCGCCCGAGAGCAGTACGTCCAGGAGACAAGACTCGCCCGAGAGCGGTACGCTCGGGAGACACTCGCCCGAGTACAGCTGGTCGATGTCGGCGCGACTCAGGCTGCCGGAGCGGACCGTGGAGCGGTAGCTGGCCAGGAAGTCGACCCGTTCGAACTGCAGCCGGTAGCCGTGCAGGCCCGGGTACGGGCAGGGCGGCCGCAGCGACACTGTGATGGACGTCTGCTCGGCCTTGCCGACCGGCGTCTTCACCAGCGGCGTCACTGTGACGTCACGCGGCGCGGGCGGCTCTGTAACGGGGATGTCCGGATCGTCAGCTGAGGAGGGCACTAGGGCAGTGATGATGCTGGTGACGGCGTGGGCTCAGAGGCAACGCGGGCACTTTTGCTTCTTAATGCTCAGCTGAAGTGGTAAATTTCATCACTCTCAACACAAACAGCACTTTATTCGAGAATGTTCGTTCTTATACCAGCATCCCGCCGAGGAGGGAAGTGGAGTTAATGGATATGTGTGGTTAAGTAGCCACGTGACTAAGACGAATTGTTGCACATCGCTGTTCATCATCTCCAAATATTTTAGATCGGTTGGGAGTTTTGAGTACCATGTTACACTGTCCGGCTCGCATCGTATGTAGGTCGAATGGAATCCCCTCAGGGCGCCGACCTATCCGCTCTTTGAAGTTTGGGCACCTTTACCTCTTAAGGCGATACAATGTTCACCGCCCTCGACCACAATTGCAGTTACGCCGGCCGCTTCCAGACTGTCCAACAATTCATTTGTCGCCAAATCCACGCTCATCACATCTGTGTCGACCATCACCAGCTGCGCCGTAGAGACACCTCCCCCGAGTGCCTGAGGGTTCACGGAGCGGCGGATTTTTCCGCTCCAAAGCGCCGCCGTCGAGAAAAGGCAATTACGACACGGCGGAGCCGGTCTGAGCCAGCTGGTGCCGGCGGCGCCCGGGCCCAGGGCGCTGAGTGGGCGCCGGCCAGGCTGTTGCCCCGCTAATGGCCGCGGCCGGCGCTCTGTGCCGACTGGTGGTCTGGCCGGACGACGAACGTTCGAAATTTAAGAGGGGGCGTTACTGCTGATCGAAGCCGACTTTACGCGTTTTCTGGCGGGTTCGTGCTGAAATTGAGTTATTGGTTTCACTGATTCAGCGACCACACGAGATAGGGTATACAGTGCCTAATAAGCGCTCTATTCAGAAATTTGTTACCGCTGGTCAGAAAGTCATGAAACTATTCAATCGTTATCAAAACCGCAAACTATTTTAAAGCCACCGCCGGAGACGTACGTACCGTCTTCCAAGAACTCCACTCAGGTCAGGGCCCCCTGGGGGTTCCCGGGAGCCTCACAAGATAACCTGTGACCTTTGAATGCCATCAACATCAGTTTTCGGAAAAGCCAACATCCAGTGGCATTTCGCTTCAGGGCGTCACACACAAATTATGTTTTTATCGATGAAGGAAATGCCAGGATCCAGCAACGTAACCGTGCTTTCATGATAGCGAGTGAAATATGCACTAAAAATGTAAGCAATGGCTTCCGAACACAGTTTAATTACGCAAGGATGCATAATTAAACTGTGTTTTTATTTTTTTATTTATTTATCAATTTAATTAAATTGATGAATGCAAGGATTTTTGATATAAGGAAGAACTGGTCCAATGACCCGCTAATGTCATGCTAACGGCGGATATTTCTTGATATACGATGGATCGCTTTCAAAGTTCGGGCGGCCAAAAACGATTTTGAAAAGTTGTCTTTCCATGCACCGTCATCAAGGGCTAATGCTATTTTTTCACCTATGGGTGGCGACTGCCCTGCAGTCTCCATTTCCACCGTTCCTGCATCTGACGAAAAGTGCAGTTACGATCCGAAACGAAGAATAGCTGAATGCTTGTCCCTGTTTTCACCATATGGGGGACCAGTGCAACACTTCTTGGGCCAGGTAAAAAGATATCGCAATATCGTGCCTCTTCTTAACCCGGTAAAAGTAACCAGGACAGCCTTCCCCTTCAGTCTGTGGCATTTGTTGGGAGCCCACTGGGTTCCTGCTGCGGCTTTGTCACCGCATGAAAAGAAAGGAACGCAGTGCCGGAGGATCGTCGAGACGCGAGGGGCGTCTTCCCGCCATCTAAACGAGCGTTTATCACGGCTCCTAGGGGCCAATTGAGCGTCTACGGCCGACGAGGGACAGACTGTGGTGACGGCGCTGTGACGACCTCATGCCCCTTTCGGGGTCAGAGTTCGGAGCCGCCTCCCGCCGGGACGCAGGGTCAGGGTCACGTGCCACGCTGAGGAGGCCCGAATGGGCGCCGACGGCGCCTGACCTGACTGCGGCGCGGGCGAGGTGACCTTTGCCGCGCCCGACGGCCGCGGCCGCGCCGGCGGCCCGCTGGCGGCGGCGAAGATGGCAGGCGCCGCTGGGAGCCATTACCTAATGGGTCGCCTGGTTCGGTAATGGACTAATGGGAGCCGATTGAATCCCTTCGCCCGGCAGACACGTTCAGGCCACGAGAATCGTCCGGTCTGGACCGTGTTATGCAGTCGCCGAGACGCGCTGTCATAGAGCCACGACGTGTGGCGTAGCTGCCGGAACACCGTATCGTAAGACAAGAGCCCTGGGCGTGGGAGATAGCAAAATGCGCGGGGAGAGGACGACGGCTAATTTTGCAGCCATTTTCGCTCAAAGTCATGGGTTGGTTTCAAAGAAATCGGTCAAAACTGGGCGTAGTCGTGGGACGTTGGCCTCCCCGTCCTGACGCCCATGGTAATGGCGGTGGAAGTTTTCCCATTATCACCTTTTCGGAACACATGACAGCTGTATGTCACTTCCGCGCCACAAGGGACAGGTGATTAGCATAGGGAAAACGTCCCGCTCTTTTATCATTATCTGCATTGTCTTCGTGCTCCATGCCTTAGATGGCGTGGTGTTCATAAGGCAACATGGAAACGATCCTGCGGCGCAGGTTTTCTCATCACTCGTGGTGGTGGTCGAGAAGAAGGAATGGACAGACTTCACGATTTTTTTCAGTGCATTATGCTGGTTGAAGACAACCTTAAGTTTAAGCAGGAGTCATTATATTTCATTCAGTCGTCTAAAATACTTCGTCAAAATAATTTTCCAAGATTACAGAAAACTGTCCTTGATTACACGTTTTTCTCTAAAACAACTTTGATACCAGTGGTTGCTGAACTGGCACAACTGAACATGCTACGGAGCGTGGTGGGAGCCTGCTGTACTGCACGGCAGCGCCGTAGAAAAACCCGCGTTTTTCAGCCTCAGTGCGAGTAGCGGGCAGGCTCAGGCTGCTGCCCCGTCTTGCGTTTCTTTCTCTAGGTTGTCTCTCCCAGGTCATCGTTGCGGTGGAACATGCTAGCAAGGGCGGCGGGATTGTCGATTCTGATGACCTTGTACAAAAGTGTCATTGATTGATTCGACGATAGGCCGGTAGCCGATAGCCACCCCAGCCCGTCACGCACATCGGCCACCTGGTCATTTTTGCGGCGTCCGAAATGACTCTAGCAGCGAAATTGATGGCTTTTGATTGCTAGCAATGTTAGATGATGGCGAGCGTGGTTCAGTCCAGCCAAAACTCCAAAACTTAACGAGACTGTCGAGATTGTGTCAGTTTAGATAAGTTTGCAAGGGATTGTTTAGAAACAAGCCATCCAACTCTGTTCCCGAGAAGGATTTCACGGTTCTTGACGATAGGTAACGAGACTGTCACAGGATTTCGAAAGCAAGGTAAAGTTGTTAAAAACTTGAAAACTGGAGCTGAAACCTGACGGGAAAGCGACTGGCACGCTGTTTGTTTTTGTTTTTTGTGTACAAGAAAACAAGGGTTGCAGGAGAACGTGATACATCCAGCCAAACCTGGAGGCCAACCTAGATCAGGTGGTTTTTGTCCCACGGGTCAGCTGGCCACTGACCAATACGAGGGCTGCGCTTACTTCAGCACGGTTGCGTTACATCCTTGGCGGCGTGTTCAGCTTTCGCCACAAAATCCGCCGTTACCTGGCAAGGCGTGATTGGGCGCAGAGGCCGCATTCTCTGCACCAAGATATGTTTAGCGAGGGGGCCGACCCCCAACACCATTGCAAATTATCCTTGAAATGTCGCACGATGCAGCGTGGAGGGGTCGATGGAGTTACGGACGGATGAATGTGTACTGTGTTTGTGTATGTCTGTGTATCTTTCATGCATCTTACCCAGCTCATTGGCGCAGGCGTAGTAACAACGACGGTCCTCTGTGGATGTCCCCAGATATGTGTAGAAATAAATAAATACATAAGGCGAAGAAGAAGAAGAATCGGAGACCAGACTTCAGGTCCGCTCTTGCCTCCCAGAAGCATGGAGACCAGAGCATGAGGGCCGCTTACCTCTGGGCAAGGTAGTGACCACAGCAGGAGGGTCTCTTACCTCTGGCAAGGTTGGTGACCACAGCAGGAGCGTATCTCGCCTTTGGGCAGGGTAATGGCCCCGGCAAAAGGGTCCCTCATCTCCGGCCAGGGTGGTGGCCACGGCAGGGGGTCTGTCACTTCTGGGCAGGGTGGTTACCACAGCAGGGGGTCTCTCACCTCCGGGCAGGATGGTGGCCACGGCAGGGGATCTCTCACTTCTGGGCAGGGTGGTTACCACAACAGGGGGGTCTCTCACCTCCGGGCAGCGTGGTGGCCACGGCAGGGGGGTCTCTCACCTCCGGGCAGCGTGGTGGCCACGGCAGGGGGGTCTCTCACCTCCGGGCAGCGTAGTGGCCACGGCAGGGAGTCTCTCACCTCCGGGCAGCGTGGTGGCCACGGCAGGGGGTCTCTCACTTCTGGGCAGGGTGGTGGCCACGGCAAGGGGGTCTCTCACTTCTGGGCAGGATGGTGGCCACGGCAGGGGGTCTCTCACCTCCGGGCAGCGTGGTGGCCACGGCAGGGGGACTTGGGGCGCCCTGACCGACCCGCGTGGCCGCCGCCACGGTCACGTGGTGCCGCCGCGCGGCCTGTAGGCCGGTCAGACGGTGCGTCACGTGATCCGTGTCGTTCCCGGCGAGCTCCACCAGGAAGGAGCGGTTCGTGCACAGCGGATCCGCAGAACAGAGAGGAAACGTCTGGCGCTCACAGACCACCGACACGTTGTAGCTGGAACACAGATGTCACGATACAGCGGCAATGCTTGTGACGACTGATGCATGCGCGGGCGGGAGTTGTGCACAGATATTGAGGAAGTTTCGCCATTGTTAGATTTCTGCTTTTACGGAGAACGCAAGCGGGTAATAACACACGACAGTCAAAATCCGAGACAAAAAAGCTTGGAGGGCGTGCAGTGGTTTTTTGGAGTACTGAGATGACGAACAAATACGTTGCGTCGGTATATTCTGCCGAAGCATATTGCCGACGGTCGTGACAAAACATGCCTTAACGTTAACATGTTATCGTCTTTACCCCAGCCGGGGTAAAGACGATGACACGGTTGGCGACAAGTTGCCTCAGAACGACTACTCCGGTTGCCCTGAAATTTCGCAGAGCTGGACTGTGAACCTTTTCATGTCTTGTCTCGAGAGTTGGGGTCAAGTTTTTTGAAACATCACTGATCAGTGACCTCTTTCTGGAAGACCTGTCATGAAGAAATATCGCTGCGGCTACGGTCTTCATCGGATGGGACACGTTTTGTGTGCCTGACGGTGCTTGACGTGCTCAGCCTTACTTAATGTGACATATGGGTGTCAGCCATGACACTAGTGACCTCCGCGCTGTAGCTCTTACTTGGGTCAAGGTCATCTTAAACTAAAATAAATGGTTGATGTTAATGCCTTTTATGGACATTTTGTCGACCTCATGCGGGTCGTTGTGCACTCGGAAATGCTCATATGCATATAAACAGTAGTTTGGGTTATTCGTCCTTGAAGTCGATTTAGTTCCATTGAAAGCGCGCTATCGATTACGTCTCACGGGATCCAACGGAAACCGGAATCTACTGACATGACCTCCTTTGCGGTCGTCTGTTAGGTCACTGTGTAACCTAAGAGAGTCAAACCGTATAGTCTTTCTTTTTTTATTATACTGTCGTGTAGCTAAAAGCCCAATCCGCACGCTCATTTTTGTTTCCTTCCCTTGCTCTATCACGCCGGGTTAGAAATGGCTGGGAGGTCGTGCCAACTCGTCCTGTACTGTCAGAGGCGCCCAAATGGTGAACACTGGCAAGAGTTAACGCATATTTCGAACTGTGGCAGCCAAGTCGCAGCGATTTGTTCAAGAAAACAATTTGTAAGACGCATTGCGACCCGAAACTCTACACTTAAGGAGATTCAACGCGATATCCCCCAGTTTCCAGTGTGTAGTTATTGGCCGTGAGCGCCGGCCGACAAACGCTCGCATTCAATGGCTTGCGCGGGCCCCTATTGCGTCATGTCGGTGGATTACTGCGAAGTACAGCTTTTAATTCATTATATTTTTATAAAGCTTCTAGACGTTTCTAAGAACAGTAAGTGCTGAGAACGTTATCGGCAACATTTTTCATACCAACCAAAATTATACATGAAAAGTTAGCCGACGTGGAACGTTTGGTCTTTGTTAGGGCAGCTTAGGAATAAGAACCATTGACAGGTAGGAAGGTAAGACATTTTAAGGAATCACTGGCCTTTGTTCTCCCACAGATAACATCCAGTTCGATTACCGGCGTCTTGTTGCCTCTAGGATGTTAAGAACTATGTCTGCGCGACGAAGCACATCAACCATTCCAAAAACTGTAGGTGATTCATATTCCACTGCAGGCAGCGCCATGCGTCATTTGTTAGTCATTTGTTAGTCATTTGTTAGTCGTCACACCATTTACTCCTGTCCGGTTTTAGTCATCAATCGGCATTCGATGCTTCATAAACAGTTCAACAAAGAGCTGACGCTGACTCGCCAGAAATCGTCAACGTTGTCTACGTCGACAGCCTCAAGTCATTCAATTAAAACTGCTGTACTTTTCTGTTGGAAATATTCCAATATTTCCAGAGAATGTCGGGGGATTTTCGTAGACGTAATGAATGATCAACAATTTTGTTATATTAATGCTTGTTTCTTGACAACATTGCAGCTTTTTATAGCCGATATTTAGGGCAAACATAAGTCTCATTGTGGTGGCCTTTTGCATTCGAACGAAAAGCCGTGTGTTCAGCAGAAATACTGTTTCGCTCCCCGCATGTCTACATTCACATAAATGATCACTGAGTAACTAGTTAAAGCGAAACTTTGTTGCGAAGCGTTCGCACGGGCGCATCCTTTTCATTTACGCGGAAACGAAGACCAATGACCACAACCAGCAATGCCGCTTTACGGTATGTTAGCTGGAGCGCAGGCAACAAGACAAAGGAATCAATGCGAGAAAAAAATCATTCCAAAACGTCATCCCAGACTCCCAGATCCCTGAGAAGCTAATCTAATAGAAGTTAGCAAATCTCTCGGGATTAGGAAGAACGCCGGATGACCGGGGACCAGCTGCGACTGTACAGGGCAGGAAATGACGTGAGCGAGGAGCACGAACGCGACCAGGCCTCCGGAGGACAGAGCTCAAGCAAGAGAAATTACGCGGAAAATAAAACTCGACCACAGGCGAAACCCCGTGAGCACATCCAGGCGCCGATGAAATGTTAGCTCGTCACGGCAGGAGCGGAACTGCGAAGCGTTTGCTGTTTCCTGCGTCATTGTGATCTTTAGATTGATTGATTATTGGGGTTTAGGGGCGCATCGACTTCGAGGTCATTCGGCGCCCATTGTGATCACGAGGCTGGTCAGATTAACAAACATTCATCACTGAGAAACTGAGCAGGGAACTGCGAGGTCTCGGCGGTTTGTGATTGCCACGTCACTTAACGCCCATTACCAAGGCGTCCGCAAAGCATTGGTAAGGAAGCAGGTATATAAAGGAGACTTAGTGCATGTTTTTATGTACATTTCTTTCAGGATTTCCGGGTCAGTATCAAGAGTGCAAACGTGAAGCATTGCTCCACCACACGGAACCGACCACCTTATTCTGGCGGCCTTAAGCAAATGACAACCCACTGATGCGCACCATTCAAAATACATACGTACGACATAAACAACGACGTTTCTCTGATTATCGTGATAATTTACCAGGCGAAGCCAGACATACCATTCTCCGCCACTAATATTACTCAGTCCCTCCCTGGGCAGCGGCGGTTCTCCTGGGGCAGACCAGCACGCTAGACGGGACCGGACAGCCAGCGACACGACTCCGCCCCGCCCCTCCCCTGACTCCTCCCCTCCCCTTTGGAGCAGCGGTGCGACTCCCCCACCCCTGCGCTGACGTCACGGACCGACTCCTGCCCTGCCCTAACGGCGCGGCCGGCTCGTACCGGCGGTGTCGGACCGGCGCCGCCCTGGGTCAGATTTCCACCGCGGCGGCCGCGCCGGACCGGCCGAGTCGGCCCGGACGGCCATCGCGGCGGCCGGCGGCACCGACAGGGGCAGCCGAGCGGACACACCAACATCGTATGTCGAGTCCGTGTTCGATTGCTGCGACTCTGCAAGTGTCGCCGCCGCCCGCGAGCTGTCAACATCTGCCCAGCCGCGGACCGGAGATGGCGACGCCAGAACTGGCGCCAGACGGCGTCCCACATTGAACTTCACAGTGACAGACGCTGTCGGAAGTTGTGTGTCCGGTTTTGAAACTCTAGCTGCAACCAGCCCGCCAATGTCAGATCCCTTTCCACTGAAATGTAGCCATTTTAACTGATTTCCTAGATGCAGTGTGGCATTCAGGTCGTCGAAAAGACTTCCACATAATTCCCAGTTTGGCACCTCTGTTTGTACTGCGCATTTTGCACTGCGCTCGCTATGTTCCTGGCCGACGAAAGTGCCCTTGACTCCTCTTGACTCGTGGTATACTCTTAATATATCCCCTTTTCATCACTGCGTACATCGACTCAGCCAGCCAGACGCCAACGACGGTGTGACTCAGCGTCCTCGACTCACCTGACTATTACTCCGTTCGGCTGCGCCGGTCGCTGCCAGGCTAAAGTCATGGAGTCATGTCCAACTGTCGTCACTTTCAGGCCCGACGGCGCACCAGGCTCTGGCGGTAACACGATGGTTAATCAAAGCGTCCTTCATGCACGGAATGGAGTCGGTGTGTCATTGGTCACCGAAGTTTTGAAATATATGGTAACTATTGGCGATGTTCAGCTGTCGGCGCAATGGATCACTATAAATGAAATGAGCAAATAAAACTACGACCTCCACATTTTTGCATCCACAATCGCGTCAATCCATGTGTTTTTCTGGACGATGATTAATGGTTACGCACAGAAGAAGCGTGGCTGTATGGGCCAAATGACGTTCGGAGCTCAGCACGCCTGTGCTCATCACCCACCGGTCTCGTTTGTGACGAACTCGACGAACCTCTCTTCTCCACAAGGGGCGACGCCCGTCTCATCTTGCGCGAAATGGCCTTGTGTCAGATTTACCAGGGCACAGACACCGCACCGATACCTGGCCGTCAGAACATGCTCTTAGAAACTGTGAAATACACACATTCGACCGCGGCGACCCACACCGCCCGTCAAGCAAATTAAATCACTTGTGGCCGAGGCGAAAAGTTTTGTAGTCTGCGCCGCATCATTTCAAAGTTTGGCGGAACAGTCTGTCTGCAGGGGTCAGCTTGCCGTGCTGGTTTTTGAAACTCTGAAATGGGCAAGCGGCATTGTTGGCTGGCTTCAGTTTGTTCTCAAAATGCGAAAAAATCTATGTTTGCTATGGTATAATGGTGAAACGAATATTATGCATGGATTGAAAAGAGCTCCATTATTTCTTGCTATTCTTTGCCCCGCCCTTGTGTTATACTGATGAAGAATTCTCAGGTTTGGCTGTCTGTTTCTTCTGCTTTCACCCAAAAGCGTACAATTTGCAATTCCCGGATAAAGATTTTCTATCGTTTTCTTAAGACAATGGCCCCTTTGAACATGTACGCTTATGAAATACCTTTATCGCAGGTCTCATTTGATAATATAAGTTGTCGTTTCATCCGCATATTGGTTGGCTCATATGCAAAAAAACGCTTTTCGTTAACTTCAGAAAAGCCGTTTATGTTGCATGCACCTAGTTTTCATATGCACATATTCAGTTATTTTTCAATCGAGGGGCATCAAACGTGTTCCCATGAGTCAACAAATGTCTTCATGCTCATGAAAAGAGTCTTATGGTGTCGGGTTGCCTGGCGGTGCTGCTTGAACGCGCCAGCCGTGATTTTGTGAGGCCATGATTTCTTCATCGCTGAGTTGCATAGCTTACGCATAAAGTAAAGAAATTTCAAATGTTTTGCATGAGGATGCGTCATTAGCGATGAAATAAGAAAACAGGATAGAAGCAACGTTATGGCTACTTCCAGAACACATGCAAACAAAAAAATATATGTCACGTTAAGGTTGATCAGATTCGTATAACGTTGGCAGCAATTAATGAATGTTATTACATGCAAGATTTTGTGATACAAAGTTTTTACACACAATGCTTCTATGTGCAGGGTTTTAACATGCAAGGTTTTTACACGGGGGCTTTTACATGCAGGGTTTTTACACGGGGTTCTTATATGCAGGGCTTTTACACACAAGGTTTTACTACATATGGACTAGAACGATTATGATTATGTTTTTTTCCCATCCGGAACCATCGTTCTGCATCTCACTCAATGATGCAAAAACAGACCAGTCGAACGAAACGAGCTCTTGTCAGCAAATACTGGCGAACGCCGGTTTTTCAATAAACAGGCGAGTCATCGATGTTTTTACGCGGCGACGACTGGTTGGGGCCAGGGTTGAGTGAGGTCGGTAGCAGCCGAGACCATCTCGGACAGGGATAAAAACTATGTAGGGCAGCGAGTCACTTGATCGAAGTGAGCGCACGCAGCATGCGATGTTCCAAGCAATATCGCGGAAGTATATGTGTCAGCCAACATGTTCCTGTGACTGTCAAATCAAGAGCACCTGTGCCTTGTTTTTTCTTTCTTAGTTGAGTCGTGGACCGCTGATGCACGCTTTCAGCATGACAACGAAGCGAAGACCAAATGCTTCACTTCTGGGCTCAAGTAGGTACGCAAGGTTAACTGAACCATGCTAGCACTACGCACTACTACTACTACTAGCTACTACTACTACTACTACTACTAGCAGCCATGCTAACTAGAACGGAATACGACGAGTGGGCTTCAGAACCTAAGGGAATGTTCCACCTCGATCGACTTTTCATAAGCTTTGATCTGGAAAACGTCGCTGATAACATTTTGGTCGCTCATTGTTCTGAGCAATGTTGGAAGTTGCAGAAAATGCAATTCGTTGAAGACTATACTCCGTGGTCCTCCGACAATGTGACAAAATGCGGGCCAGCACAGACCAATGGACGCAAGCGTTTGTTGGCCTCATCCCTCCCGTAACGTCACGATCAGCTGTAAATAGCACACCACCGAATGGGTTATACAGGAAGGTCGTGAGGAATCGCTTTGAGCTCCAGTAAGTGTAGAGTTTTGATGTGTAAAGTACGCTACAGATTGACGTCTAAGACTACAGACTTGAACTAGGTCATCTCAGTTCAAAGCTCGTGTTAGGGTGCAACATCTCCTTTAATCGGAGTTACACATGTCTGCAACATAACCATGTCAGCATAGAACGCCAGATTCGGTAGCATCAAATGTCTCTTGATCAAGGGCTTCTTCAGCAGACCTCTGATGGGCTGCTCGGAGCAGTGGGAAGAGAATGCGAGCACCTGGCCTTAAGTCCGAAGCGCGGACAAACTCTGGCGGCGAAACATGGTGGTGTACTAGGTCCGCGGGGAGGCGACGTCCGGCCGCCGCTCCGGCCGCCGGCGGCCGGGACAGCCAACCGCCCGGTGTCCGCCGGAGCTGTCGCAGCCTCTCGGGACCGCGCGGCGCCTCCCCGTGAAGCGCCGCCCGCGACGTTTCGCCGAGGCCGCCGCCCACCTGGTGCCGGGCGTCAGGCCGGTGATGGTCAGCCGCAGCTCGGCCGACGCCAGCTCGGTGGCCGGGCGGCGCGGCGGCAGCGGCCGGCAGGAGACGCGGTAGCGCGTCGCCACGCACGGGCTGGAGACGTTGTCGGCGTGCGACCAGCGGAGGGAGGACCAGCGCGCCGCCACCACCGTCACCTCCACGCTGTCCGGTGCTGGGAAACGCGGCCGTGCGGTCAGTCCTCGCGGGGAGCCGGCCGCGGGAGGTCGTCACAGCGGCGTCCGGCGCGCAGCGTTCCGGCGAGGAGGGGTCCACCCGCTGACGAAACTGGCCGGTCTGATGCCGCTGTTTGCTGCAGAAAAAGTGTCGGCCTTTTGCCAGTTATCGTAATTTTGACGCCACGGGGCCGCGGCGACCTCGGCGCTGAGACGGCGGAAAATTGCACTCAATTGCCGAGCTCCGCAGGCCAAACGTGATAGATGACATGTTTGACCCAGTAAAGAACTCATCATCCGTCGTTTATGTCGCCGTTTTCGTGCTTGAAAGCTTGCAATGACTGCTGCAGACGTTCAACCTCAGTGGCTTTTGTCATTGATCAAATAAGCCTGCCAATCTGCGTGGTCTTGATCAAAGACTTTTGTTGCCTTAAAAATCACGGGGTGCTATCTCCCCCAGCGACCTGCCAAACTGCTACGCTCAACGTGAGGCGCTGGATATTGCCACTTTGGCCTGTTTCCAAGGACGCAGCGAACTCAGACCACAACGTGCGGGCGTCCGCTCCTCTCAGCCGCGAATTGCCAGGAGACCAGACATTCTTCCAACAGTCCCGGGACCTCACTGCAAGCTGGGTGAAAGCGCAGTGGTCTCCGCATCAACCGTACGCAATTGTTCAGAGTCCGTGAGGAGTGGAGACAACATGAACAGTGAGATGTTTGAATACAAACCTGTTGGGCCCGTGACGCCATGAATGGGGCCGTAAACGTCGCTGTGACGTCCCATGAGGGTGGCTCTGATCGAGGCGTTGAAGTGCGCGCAGTGGGCGCCCAGATGCACCACGATGCGCGAGACACCAGGGTCGAGCTTGACCTGGCCGAGCCCCTCGACTGTGACCTCGTGGTAGGGCTGGCAGGGTCCCCCGCCGACGGGTCCTCTCCACGATAGTGTCACCGTCTGGCCGATCACCTCCGAGACGAAGAACTTAGACGGTTTCGGTGGATCTGCGGACCGTGGGGACGAGCGGCGATTGCGCAGACAGGGTGCGAGATGCGCTGGCTTCCCTGATGGTCGGTTTGATTCGACGTCCCGTGACCCAACGAAAACAGGCTGTTCAGAAACGTCCATACTTCATTAATTCCAAAGAGTATACAAATCCACTAATGTTTCTCGCATCTTGGTTTAACTGAATCTTTTCGAGAGCTTCGAAACTTTCCGGAAACTACTTTTACGAGTGTTTTTCGTTACATCTTGTCCGCATCGAGGCTTCGCTGCCCGCTTACCCGAGAGAGGTGGTGTTTGCCATTCCACCACGCTGGGCACTGCGTCTTCGCCGTTCAGGATTCCTCCCACCTTGATGTAAACGAATGAGCACGACGGCAGCTCTAGCTGTGGAAAACAAGCGCAACTGATCAGGAAGACGGCGGTTCGATCGGCACCCCGGGCGACTTCAGTGATTCGAGCGAAAGAACACTGATTGAAACGGAAGTTGTGTCACAGTATACAGGAACAAGGTTTCCAACTACAGCCGAGGACTGGTAGGACATAATGTGTGTCTTGTATGACTATGAGCAATTTGTGCAACATTTCGTGTAACAACTGAGCAGCTCAGAATCGACCCACGTACGTATTTAATCTCATTTGGTGTAAACTGATAAAAAGCGGCTTCAGGAAGCCCATCGTAAATTTTGCAGAAATGTCCATTACAAAAAGCACTGACAGTTTCATTCAGTGGCCAGGTGCAACAACTTCTAAGCAATCTTAATTGGGCGGCAGAAACATTTCATCGAGAGATAAGCTCCAACTCCATCCACTGAAACTAACCAAGGTTGAATGGTGTAATGGTTCAAAATCGGAAGAAGTAAAAACGTGCTCTGCACGCTTTTAGCGAGTGAGATTTCATGCATTGCAGTGGCTCGAAAAAAAGCTCAGATCGAGATGTTTGTGTGTCAGTGTGTCCAAGTTTCCGAGCCTCTAGCGCCCAAACGCGCCGGCCGATCGCGACACAAGTGGCACCATTAGGTGCGCCGACTCGGCGGGCGAATTATGGTGTGTAGTTCGAAGCGATTTGTGGCGTGTGGCACGTGCCACGCGGCACGAGCCGGACCTATGCATAATTCAGCTAATCACGGGTACAGGTCAAACGGCAGTCGCTGTTCTTCGTGATAACATGGGCCTCACTTGCTGGTGTGTGCTTTTGTGGTCGGCACCCACATGTGATCCAAGCGGCGATTCACATGCATGTGTTTCGATTTGGACTCGGGGACCTCTGAGTGCCGTCAGCAGTGACCTAGGCGGCTGAAATTTGGTGGTAGATAGACCTGTACTAAGGCTATCCAACTATGCCCCTCGTGATGGGCAAGGTGCAACGGGCCTCGTGCAGCACGAGTGAACCTCTTTTACATCCCTGTGTTTCTTATGGCCCAATGGCCGGGACGTAAACGGCGCAGTTTGGTGCGATGATGGCCTGGAAAGGCGGACGGACAACAGGACGATCAGTTTCGATGGATTCAGGCCGAAACAGGGTTGCAGTTTGTTCGTGCAGCGCGAGGTGTCCAAGATAATCATCCCTTTCTTCTTTGCCGCAAAACTACTACCGCTCGGATGCTGAAAACTGTCGGACAGGAGCACATGGTACGTGCCATTCGATGCATGTGTTCGTTTTGCAAGCCAGTATCTTCAGCCTGGTGTGTGCGGGGCGCACGTACTAAGGTGTACACCTTTACCATTTAGGCATTTAATTTCAGAACCGGTGATGCTGGGGGCGGCAAATTTTGTGGTGGGCTGCAAAGTCACAAATGTCATTAGAAACAAGCAAGATTTAGGGCATTAGAGACAAGTCGCCATCCATGTGAGGGTGTCATTTACTGGACTTGGAATCCTCCATTTTGGGGAAAAGTGCACGATCCATTTCTACCTCCATGACGCAAAACTAGTACCGCTAGGATGCTGAAAATTGGCGGGCAGGAGCACGTGATACGTGGCACTCGATATATGTGGTTGTTTTGCATGCCAATAGCTTCAGCCTTATGCGTGCGGGACGCACGTGCTTAGGTGTACCCCTTTGTCATTCAGGCCTTTGGTTTAGCAACCGTTGACGCTGGACGTGCCAAATTTTGTGGTAGGCTGCAAAGTCACAAATGCTATCCAAGACAAGCATGATTTAGGGCATTAGTGGCAAGATGCCACCCCTGTGAACGTCCAACATGTTGGTCTTGGGATCCTCCAATTGCGGGAAGGTGCACGGTCCATTAATACCTGAATGGCTACAGGAAATGGTCATGACGGACAAGAATCAATTTGTATCCATGCTGTCTCAGCGATGTAACAGACAACAGAAAAAGAAATGTATAAAGTTTCGACTTTGACCCCAAATCATTGCTGAAGCGCAATGATTTGCATCTCGTAAATAACTGAATAGGACGTGTGAAAGTGCTGGCTATTAACGTCGTATCTTGATTCTTAATGGGAGAGAGGAAATAATTTGCCTGCTCCACGGACACAGTAAGATTGTCAAATCTCTCTCTTCTTACTCTTCCTCCTCTCTCTCTCCTCTTTCTCCTCTCTCTTCTCTCCCCTCTCTCTCTCTCCTTTCTCCCCATTTCTCCCTCTCTCTCTCTCTCTCTCTCTCCTCTCTCTCCTCTCTCTCTCTCTCACACACACACACACACACACACACACACACACACACACACACACACACACACACACACACACACACACGCACGCACGCACGCGCACGCGCACGCGCACGCGCACACGCACGCACGCACGCAAGCACGCACGCACGCACTCCCGTTCTCTTAGCTTTCACGTGCGTTGGTGCATTCTGCCCCTCAACCATGTTGACTCCGTCGCCGCCCTGCGCTTGAATATCATTTCAAACGCAGGCTTGCTCTTCAACCAACTCGTACTTGGGTAATAACCAGTTGCGAACCAACAGTGCTGATATTCATCGAAACGGCATCCCCTTCGGGCCGAGATGTATCTTTGCAGACTCTCCGTTACTGGAGTCGTTGGGCTGCCGTTCGCAGCCGCTTCTCCGGAGCTGGAGGGACCCGGCACTGTTTCGGCTCGCGGTCAGTGTGACTGGCGCTCGCTGGTAGGCGGTCAACACACAGAACAGGCTGGCATTCTCCGGTAATTTGTCAGGCCTAGGCTCATTTTGGGTGGCCACGAAGTCCGGATTGGTGCGATTTATTGTACTCCTTGACACATGAGGAAATTTATGTGCGATACTTCACTGACAATTCCCATTACCTTCAGCGCATTCGAGTCCTTCTCTCTCCATATCATCAAATGTAACAAGAAGCATTGACATGTAGTATTTGATGTATCATATCATCAAATGTAATCAAATGTATTTCTATAAGAAACAAAACAACGGATTTAGTTTACTTAGAAACTTTGTCGTCTTGAGTGTGATGTGTTTCTTACAGTACGGATTCTAAGTTGATTCAGGGGCAGAATAACCGACTCATCATTATTTTCGTCTCACTCACCTTCTCGTCCACTGAAATCAGAATTTTTGTTCTTGAAATGATGTTCTGGCCTGGGTCTTTGAAATCAGTGGCATATCTAGTTCAAGTAACCGGGGTAAAACTACCTAACCGTTCGCTGCAGGCCTAAAAATAACAAAAAGGTGATTTATCAACGTGGATTGTTTTCATCAGATTGGCAAGGATCTGTCCAGAAAAGAAGTCTTGAGCTTGGCGCTGATGACACTGGGATACAACAATTTTTGCATTAGAAATACCTCGACATCCAATGTAAGCATGATAAAGCAAGCCAAATACGCACACCCAAAAAGGGAAGCAATGCATTAGAATACTGAATGTGATACACACGATAATATGTATATTTTGAAGTAAAAGTGTGAAACAAATAGAGAAGTGCGCACTTGAATGAAATCAATATGTTAGCGATAGTGACAGTCGGCAACTTAACCAATGACAACTCAGCATCCTATCGATTTCAATGTGCATGAGGCATTTTCATGAGCACCGCCATTTTGACACCATAAAGCCCATATGTTTCGGCATTAAGCTGTAATAATGTCGCCAGTGGCGTTTAAGTCCTCCAAGGAGTGTAATTCCGTTGGAAAGGATTGTTAGGGCTGGGGACCGTGCCGGAGCATCCCAGTAAATTGAAACCTCTCATTCAACTTGCGCTTTGCTTGGCCTCATAGCAGGCTTTCAAAATGATTTCGAACAGTGTTTTTCTCCCAAAAATTGTGTAGTTATGCATTAAATTGTCCATATAACGTCTAGAGGGTACCGATAGATTTATCGCGAAATGTTATAACTATGCAGATATATTGCCTGTAAGTGTTGCAGCAATACACCTATTTTGTCTTGAACGTCTGTCAGCCTCATTTCCCATTTAAAAACGCAAAGTTTAACCCTGGCACGTACTCTTAATCTGGCCATCTTCGACAGCATAGGATTGATTGGTACGACCCCAGGCATATTCCCAACTTTAGGTGATGGAAAGAAGAAACAAAAACGGACGTGTAGCTTTGTCTTTCGGCCGAATGATGATACCCCATTTGACTCCTTTAACCCCGTGTGACAGATATTTCACCACCTACTGATTGGCAAAGGTCGTTTACCCCCCCCCATCTCGAAAACCAGGCGTCTGATTTGGCTGATTCAAACGCCAGTCGATGGCGTAGAAACTTGCAATCATGTCACATATATATTTCTAATCTCTGGGTCAATGATGACATCACAAGTCGGGATAAACACAAAAAAGTGACCATTTTCTCCCAAGTCGCCTGATCACAATGAAAAGCAGACTGAGAATGAAGTTTTCAAGGTAATATGTTCCTGGCGACTTAATGTTATATTCGAAGTGCCACCTGATCCAAGGTCATAAAAGGTCAAAGTCAGAGGTTGGGTCGAATTTGGTCCCCGCATTAACGTGTTGCGCATCACATGTTACCTGACCCATCTGGCACGGAGATTCTAAAACAGATACTTTCAAAGAGTCTTGGGCACGAAAAAAACTTGGAATTTCTCAACGATCGCGCACATGCAACATTGCAGCATATTGTAGTTTCAAATTCGGACTATCACGAGCACACTAGTGAACTCAATGTCATATCTCTGGGTAACTCTGGAAGTCAGTTTGCCCCTGTTGCGCAATTCCACGGAATGTTACACAACATTGCAAAGGCTGATTCTCCACAACGGTCATGCAGGACGTCAAACAGACGCCACCAGTTCACTTCCTAAGTTGAAATCTGCACAAAACCACCAAAGGTCAGACTACGAAAAAAACATTGCAATGTTACCAGAAATTGTTGTGTAAGTTGTACGAGCAATTCGTCGGAAGAAAATTTGGTAATCTACCAGGCCAAATCCAAAATTCAGTTTATTCAGTTCCTTTTCTAAAATATATTTTCACTGGACCCAGAAAATGAAAATTCATATGTAACCTAGGGTGACCTAGCACGAGGCCAGAGGAGTCCATATTCAACTATCAGGTTATGCTGATATGCAACGCAAACCACAGTTGCCATACATTGTCAAAGCACTGACAATACGGCGGCGAAGTAAAACTGAACGTCAAATCGCAAAACATGATGGTCTTTATGACGTTAAGACGTGACCTAAGATGAATTCGTTTCCGGATGTCTGTCAGTATGTGCACAGTTGATTCAAGGAAATAGCACACATGCCAGGGGGCATCAAACGCCCTCCCCCCAGTCAATAGCGGGTTAACCCTATTCCCGGAGGGCTAGACGGTATGGTCGATTCCCGGCAGGGGGGGCGGATTCGGCCCCCCCTGAGATCTCGAGAACTACTTGTCCGATTTCATCGCAACAAACGGCAATCGATTTGCCGTCACGTGAACTACATTTTTATAAAAAGAAATTTTCAAAATTTTGAAATTTGTGGATAAAGGGGGGCAAAAATGTCAAAATGGGGGGTACTTTTGGACCTCTTATAACTCCGTCGTTTATGGACCGATTACGATGAAATTGGCATGAATCGAGAGATTATAGATAGGGCTTTTACCATGGGTGCACAAATTTCAAATTTTGAGAAAATTCATGGGCGTTCACAGGGTTTCAAAAATAGGAGGATTAGTTTTCTAACAAATGAATGAACAAAATAGGCAAACACTCTTTTTTGGTTTCTGCTAGTCATGTTATACTAAAGAAGTACAAATCGCATTACAATGTTTGTATAATGTTAGCATAGGCGGTGCCAGGGACATGAAAAAGGGGGAACTGTCACGGTCACACATTTCTCAGATCAACTTGTGACCTTTGACCTTAAATGACCTCCAGTGACCTTGGGGTCACTTGGAATGATCTCCTGTGCATTTAATATTATCTGTAAACGTTTTCAATCATTTGAATTTGTGATGTTTTGTGTGTATTCTTTATTACTTAGTCAAGTTCATTGATTATGTTTATCCATCTGTTCCAGGCATACACGTGATAATTAAGCTGAATAAAGCCCTCATGTCAGCTCATCTTGCTTCTGTCTAGATTTGGCACCACAATTTATTCAGCTTAATTCAGCGCAGACATGGACAAGATTGCCCGTCCAACCAAGTTTGACATCGCACCCAATGCATCATCCAGCAGCAAGCACTGGAAGCTGTGGCTAAGGAACTTCAAGTACTTCCTCACCCAGATCGAAGAGCACACCCCTGACAAGCTGGAGGTGTTGTTCCTGCACATCGGCACGAGCGTCGTCGATGTGATCCAGGACTGCACAACATACGAAGACGCCATGGAGAAGCTGGACGCCGCCTACCTCAAACCGCCAAATGAAATATATGCGAGACATCTCCTCTCCACAAGAGTACAGAAACCTGATGAGAGCTTGGATGAATTTCTCCTCACCCTGAACACGCTGGCTAGTGACTGTAACTTCAAAGCTGTCTCAGCTGCAGAGAACCGCTCGTCCTTCATCCGGGACTCTTTCATCAGAAAACATTCCGGCAGACACCCTCTCCCGCGCGCAGTGTTCCGCAGCTCCCCACTCGACGGAGCATCTGGAACAACTCCACGAAGCCCTGGTCCACCCCGGCGTCACAAGAATGCTATACTTCGTGAGAAGCAAGAACCTGCCCTATTCTGTGGACGACGTTCGCCGCATCACAGCCAAGTGCAGTGTCTGTGCGAGATGCAAGCCCCAGTTCTACAAACCTCCGGACGCAAAACTCATCAAAGCGACATCGCCATTCGAGAGGTTGAACGTGGACTTTAAAGGACCATTACCGACAAGCACAAACGGCAACCAGTACATCCTAACGATCATCGACGAGTTTTCCCCGTTCCCTTTCGCCTATCCTTGTCGAGACATCAGTACGGGAACAATCATCAAGTGCTTCACACACCTCTTCTCAATCTTCGGCATGCCAGCGTACGTGCACTCGGACAGAGGAGCTGCATTTATGTCTTCAGAGCTCAAGACGTTCCTAACAAACCTTGGCATCTCTACCAGTCGCACGACACCCTACCATCCACAGGGAAACTCGCAGTGCGAACGGTACAACGGCATAATCTGGCGCACCGTCACCCTAGCGCTGGAGAGCAAGGGACTGAGCAAAGGACTCTGGGAGGCAGTGTTGCCAGATGCCCTGCATTCGATCCGGTCTCTCCTGTGTACCGGAACCAACGAGACGCCGCACGGAAGATTGTTCTCTTACCCTCGACGCTCGGCGACCGGGACATCCCTGCCGGCCTGGCTCACAAGTCCAGGGGAAGCGGTACTGCTGAAGCGGCATGTGCGCAACAAAACCGACCCCCTTGTCGATCAAGTCGTCCTCATAGAAGCGAACCCGCATTTCGCGTACGTACGGCACCCAACCGGAAAGATAGACACCGTGTCCACTCGAGACCTCGCTCCTTGCCCATCCGGGCAGCAGCCGACGGAAGAACTGACTCCGCCCTGTGAGTCGACTAGCCCGAGTGGCTCCAGCACTCCGAAGCACCTGCCTGCTGCAGAACCGAGTGCAGGGCTCGGAACGCCCCGTCGTGCCGACGACGTGGCACCTGACCCGCAGAGCATGGAAACCGAGACCGAGGCGCCACATGCATCGCCGCGGCGCGGCCCTGAGATCGAAGCTGCCTCTCGCGCTCCACTGCGGCAGTCCTCGCGTCCGCGTAAGCCGGTCACGCGCCTCGACCTGTGACCTGTGACCTGTTACCTGTTCGTGTTAACCTAGAACCAGGCACCGCTCAGTGTATTGTTCATGTGAGTGTCGCAATGCGGAACTCGGCGAGACGTGGATCAACCCGGACGGTATCTACGGCCTTGACCCGGACTATCTACCGTACTCATTTGTGTGTCTGTCGTGCCAAGCGTGTAGTACGACCGGCAGCCCGGTAGCGTTACCTCTCAGTATCCGAAGTTTCATGGCGGAGGGGGAAAATGTGATGTTTTGTGTGTATTCTTTATTACTTAGTCAAGTTCATTGATTATGTTTATCCATCTGTTCCAGGCATACACGTGATAATTAAGCTGAATAAAGCCCTCATGTCAGCTCATCTTGCTTCTGTCTAGATTTGGCACCACAGAATTCACTCTATTTCAAAAATTTGATTTTATGGCTATTGCGCTATAGGGTACGCGCACTGACGTTTTAGGTCATAGCTCCGTGACCCGACCCGATATCAAGCTGAAACTTGGTACACGAGTAGAGGGCATCCTGCTACGTTATATATATTCTGGGTTTGACATTTGAAACAGTGACGCCAAAATTATAGCGAAAAAAACTAATTTTGAGTTTTGAGCTTGACCTGACCTTGTAAAATGACCTCAGATAAACAAAATTATATCTGCACATTGCCCAACTATTTAGCTATACATCCATATAAAGTTTTAAGTTCTACATTTAAAACTCTGTTTTTGGCAGACGTTTTCATTTTACCCTCAACATGACCAAAAATGGCATGAGGTGCCTCCCAAAAACGTTGCCTGGCTCCGCCTTTGAGCAAAAGAGAATTTTAAAATTTTGTCACGGCACGTAGAAAGAATAGCTAGGAAAAGTCACCAAGTTTCGTGAAGCTGCGTTAAAAAGCCTGGAATTGGCAAGCAAAAAACCCGAGGGAGGGGGCGGATTCCGCCCCCCCCCCCCTGCCGGGAATAGGGTTAAGTCAGACAGTGACCGTACAGACCACGTGAAAGGTCACCATGTCAGTGGATTTTGGTTTTCATTGGGTTTTATGAGATGTGATATATAGGACACAGCCCACTTCTGACGAAGAATAAAAACTCCACCTACTGTTGCGATGCATAACTTTTTCGATTACATTTTGACCCAAACGAAGGTCCAAAACGTTAGTAACTTCAATTCATGACTGGTCTAGGATGACCTTGAGTTTCCTGCGGAGGTCATTGACGGCGCAGATGACACCTATGCTTAGGATCTAGTCAGACTGAGTGCCGTAAAACACTCAAAATGTTGATCTGGCGACGGCCATCGCAGTACCTTAATTGCTCCAGCACATGTACTCGAGAAAGACGTCTCAGGTCGGTGGCCTGTCAAATTACTAACCTCACTGTTTCATGAAATTCGTAAAGCATTTCTTAGTCATTTAGGACAGACAAACGAAGGCCAAAGCAATTTTTTGGGCCACCTTGCTCGTGCGAAGAACTTGAGTGGGGAGGGGGGCCCTAACAACCACCTCGAACCTCTATGACGATGGTTAAAAGTTCTTTGCCCACCTGGACTGGTGGGGCTAAAACCCACTTTGGCCTTTTGTTCCCCGATGTGACATTTATCATGTGTAATAATTGAGAGGTTTAATGCCTCAAGCAGCCAGTAGATTTCCCGGCAGCTCTTCTTGTGTGTAGATATCGTTTACAAAATACTGTTTATTGCACTGAAATATTTTATCAGAGACATTGTTTTAAAATGTACAATGCTTCTCATTTTAATGTACCTCGTATAGCAAATGTGAAAATGTAAATAAGGGTGTAACAACATTACGGAGCTTAAAACTTTTTGAAGCACACCATTTCTCTGTTATTATTTTCTCAAATGTAGACGCAAAGTTTGTCATGGTTCCTACAAGAGCGCTACTAGAAATTTAGAAATCTTTAGAGGTACTTAATTTCTTCCACTGTGACATGTTTTCAACAACTAAGATAACGCGTTGCTGAATAGGTTCCTCCCACTTGGCTCTGCCTACCGAACGCCTGACCTCCAAACGAATGCCCCTGCTGTGCGCCCTGATCCAGACCATCCCACGAGCCTCATTGGTGTACCTGTACGGAACCAGTATTCTTGGTTTATTGCCTTGCGCAAACGACGAGTTTTTTTCATATCAGGCGATGCAGCGAACAGTTTAAGGAAAGATTTTCTGTGGTTTGTAAACAGTAAAATGCATACGCGCGACAACAAAATTCGGGCGAACTTCGTGGATTACTTTGACTTACTGGTAACTAGCCATGTCATGCACACGGCTAACAGACGAAATGAGCAACTGACAATCACGCATGTTTGCTGGCTGTATTTGAAATAGTGTACATAAAAACCTCCGAAAAATTGGAGGTGAAAGCTTTCCTGATATAAGAGAGAACTTGATGAACAAATTGCAGGCTAAACTCTTTACGAAAATGTATGATTTTACGACAACATAGTAAATAATCTCTCCTCTTTCCTAAAACTCAGGCAGATATTGCTTATGAGGCGCATTTCCACTGAAGCGTTGACAGAAATCGGAGAATGTAACCATAATTGGTGCTATCCACCCGAGCGTAATGTCAAAATAGTCATGCATTGTTATGATAAACCCGTCGTGCGAGATTTTTGTGCCCATATGAATCAGAAAGACATAGAGTATCGCCACCATACAGCCATCTTGTGTGTATGTCATGTTCCGTTTGTAGACGGGACGAAAAGACGAAACCTGGATAAAGATGCCATGGGATGGACCGCGCGTTAACTGAGCCCCTAAACGCCCTAGTCCTAGATACCGCACACCATGTCGAGCTGAGAATTTAGCCCACTGGCTGCTTTCATGAATAAACGACTGTCTCTCACACAGAGACGACCTTTAACCCTATTCCCGGAGGGCTAGACGGTATGGCCGATTCCCGGCAGGGGGGGCGGATTCGGCCCCCCTGAGATCTCGAGAACTACTTGTCCGATTTTATCGCAACAAACGGCAATCGATTTGCCGTCACGTGAGCTACATTTTTACAAAAAGAAATTTTCAAAATTTTGAAATTTGTGGATACAGGGGGGGCAAAAATGTCAAAATGGGGGGTACTTTTGGACTTCTTATAACTCCCTTGTTTATGGACCGATTTCGATGAAATTGGCATCAATCGAGAGATTATAGATAGGGCTTTTACCATGGGTGCACAAATCTGAAATTTTGAGAAAATTCATGGGCGTTCACAGGGTTTTAAAAATAGGAGGATTAGTTTTCTAACAACTGGATGAACAAAAGAGGCAAACACCCTTTTTTGGCTTCTGCTAGTCATGTTATACTAAAGAAGTAGAAATCGCATTGCAATGTTTGTATAATGTTAGCATAGGCGGTGCCAGGGACATGAAAAAGGGGGAACTGTCATGATTACACGTTTCTCAGATCAACTTGTGACCTTTGACCTTAAATGACCTCCAGTGACCTTGGGGTCACTTGGAATGATCTCCTATGCATTTAATATTATCTTTAAACGTTTTCAATCGTTTGAATTCACTCTATTTCAAAAATTTGATTTTATGGCTATTGCGATATAGGGTACGCGCACTGACATTTTAGGTCATAGCTCCGTGACCCGACCTGATATCAAGCTGAAACGTGGTACAGAAGTAGAAGGCACCCTTTTACGTTATGTGTATTCCGGGTTTGGCATTTGAAAAAACGGCGCCGAAATTATTGCGAAAAAACAAATTTTGACTTTTGACCTTGACCTGACCTTGTAAAATAACCTCAGGTGAACAAAATTTTACCTGAACATGGCCCAACTATTCAGCTATACATTCATATAAAGTTTTAAGTTCTACCTTTAAAACTCTGTTTTTGGCAGACATTTTCCTTTTACCCTTAACATGGCCAAAAATGGCATGAGGTGTCTTCCCAAAAACGTTGCCTGACTCCGCCCCTGAGCAAGGTAGACTTTTGAAATTTTGTCACGGCACGTAGAAAGAATAGCTAGGAAAAGTGACCAAGTTTCGTGAAGCTGCGTTAAAAAGCCTGGAATTGGCAAGCAAAAAACCCAAGGGGGGGCGGATTCCGCCCCCCTGCCGGGAATAGGGTTAAAGAGCTGCTTCGTGTGCCATGTGGGTTTTCTTTCCCTCACCGTGAAAGCTTCCTGGCGGTACCTTACGGCGCTCGCGTGTTTGTAATTTTCATTAGCACAAAGAGGCTCCGTCTTCAGAGACTGCTTATCAGGTCTGCTGTATATCAGCGGTCCGTCCGCGTGCCTGGCCGCGACGAGGCATCGCACTGTCTCTGCGCCAGTGTCCATCGGCTCCCGGAACCGCCGGATCGATGCAATCCGTGCGCCATAATTTCTGACGGCGCCGACGGGCCGACGGCCGCAATAATAACACAGCGCCGCTAACCTGCAGCTGACAGCCGGCGCCCGGCCGGCAGGCGTCGTCGGTCGACACCTGGGTCCGGCGCGCGGAGCCGACGGCGGCGTCTCGCTGCACCGTGACATAGAACGCGGCCACGGGGCAGCGCGGCGACTGCCAACTGAGCAGCACGCGGGTCTGATTGGCGTCGGCGGCTCGCACGGCGAGCGCCGGCACCGCCTGGGCGTGCATCGAGAGGTCGGCCGCGGTCGCTGTCGGCACGGCGGTCACGGGTCAGCGTCTCGCAGTGGTACTCTGCGGAGGGGTGCTGCTGGCTGCGGACTCGCCGTGAAGGGCGAGGCCTATTTTCTGACCAATTGTGAGAACAAATTGTCGTTTGGGAACTCATTTGCGCGGCAGGCCGAAAGCCCGGCTCGGCTTTCATCTCTACGAACGATTTATTGTGTTATTTGTTTGCTTTTCTGGGCCACTCAAAACTTTCGAGTAGAACTTTAATATCCAAGTCGCGATGTCCGCACTTCACTCTGTGTGATCAGGTCACCTGGTAGGACTGTCCCTCTGGGCCAGGTCAGCCGACAGGTCTGTATTACAGTCAGGTCACCCGCAGACCCATGTGACGGTTAGGGCAGATGACAGGCCTGTGTGACAGTCGTGTCGGCCGACAGGCCGGTCTGACGGCTCGGCCATCTAACGAGCCCGTGTGAAGGTCAAGCCAGATGACAGGCCCACCTGAGTGACGGTCAAGTCAGACGACAGACCCAGGTGATGGCCATGTTAGCCGGCGGTCCCAGTCGTCAGCTTGATCTCCGCCATGCCTCTCACCGATGCCCATGTCCATGAGGGCGTGGATGCCGGCCTTGCTGGTGTGGAACGGGATCTCGCAGGCCACGCTGTTGAACTGCAGCGTCTGCGGCGCGTCCGTGAGCGCGGCCAGCCGGCTGCCGGGCGCCGGCCCGGCCAGCACCGCCAGACGATTGCTGAGCGGCGCTGGCCGGCCGCCGGCCAGCGCCGCCGGCGTCCAGAGGTCGCCGACCAGCGCGGCCGGCGGCGGCGGCGAACCGGGCGGGCGTGCCCAGGCGGACGGGCCCGGCAGCCGCCAGTTGCAGAAGCGGGCGGCGGCGCACTCAAGGGCGCCGGCGGCCGTGTGCAGGTCCGTGCCCGGGAAGATCCAGCCGGACGGCTCGTCGCAGCCCACACTGGGGAGAGGAGCGGAACTGTGTGCCGAGCGATGCCAGTGACGAGCTGGTCCGCCGCCTGCGGGCTAGAGAGGAGGGAAATTCCGGGATGTTTTCGACTCATCCCCACCGCTTGCACCCTTCTGAGCATTGTTCACTCCGGACGCTTTGTAGTGCGATTTTGGATGAGTAGAACTTAACGCTGCTACACGGGGCGAGCGTGCTAGTGGAATGGAATCTACTTTGCTGTCAGGTCGGTGGTAAGAGCCGAACTTCGCACTGCTGCCAGTCATATGCGCGAGACAAGGAAAGACCCCACGAAGCCTGTTAATTCTGGACCACGGCCACGATGGAATCAAGATATGGTACTCTTGAGACAAATCGTACCGCACTGAAAACACTAAGGTACTAAGAAGGTAAAGGTACTAAGAAGTGATCATCGTTGTTCCCGATGACCGCCATCATCAGAACTGGGAGATCAGTATGATGCTGCAGTATGTTGCAGAAGGCTGCACACGACTACAGCCTCCGGGATTTTGCCCAGAAAATTAAGCCAAGGCTTTAACCACCATGATGTTCGCGAATCAAAAGATGTGGATCCCGGCCTTCCTGGCGTGGAACGGGATCTCGCAGGCCACGCTGTTGAACTGCAGAGTCAAATTTGACAAGAAAAACACACGCAGAATCGAAACTGACGAACACAAACGACTTCAGAAAAGTTGCAAATGTTGCACATGTTGCGGCTGTTTCAAATTACGGCTGCACGCTACAGCACGTTTTTGTTAGTTAGTTAGTTACCAGACAGCTATATTTAACAGATACGGCAATATTAAGGTTTTTATCTAGTCATCTGAATTTCTTGCGAAATCCAAGAGTGATATGACTTTGACAAATGGACCACATTAAAAAGGCAGCTTGGCTGAGATTTTGATACTGACATGTTCTATCAATGTGTCCAGATCAGTTACCAAAAAATATCAGATGTAAAAAATATTGACAAAAATACTTTGATCAGTTAAAACCTTCCGGGGCAGGGTTATGAGATGCGACATCGTGGAAGTTAAAGATAATTATTCTGGTCACACTACTGTTTGGGTGGCATGAATTTTGAGATCACGTAAGACGAGGAAATCTGATCGTGAACCAAATGCGCCGTCGCAAATCTGTGAATTTCAAAATCACATCACGTCAGCAGGCACATAAATTACGGTTATGCCAAGGAATAGCGACATGCACATGGTGCAACAATTATTCCGTCCATTTTGATTGAGGAGTCAGGGCAGCATGGTCGCTACTAGTCAGAAGTAGCGACCATGAAGTCACCCATCCCCCGGGAGATGCGTATAATGGCAGCAGCTGAGACGACGGTTAAAAATAGGTATGCTGCCAACCGCACCAACGTTCCGAACTGTTTGGAACGAAGTACAGGAGTTTCCCTATCACCCATATCCAGTTACTTATTCTTAATGTTATTTTTTAGACGGCTGCTGTCCTGCTCACTTAGATTTTTGTATGCACTGACGAGACCCTCTCAGATAAAAATTAAATGCATCAGCTCTGGATAGGGAATCAGTGTCGCATACCGAGAATGACATTCTGAGTGATAACGTGATTTCGGTCCGCGGTCAGCTTACTTTTACGTCGGTATCAATTTTACATCTTATCAGCACTGGTGTGACATTCAAACAGGTTTATCAGCGTGATTTGATCGAAGATACCAAGTTGTGGGGTGCCTTGAAATATCGTCATCGTTTGTCTTCCCCCGATGCAGGAAGGTATAGTCGTTCGTGCGTCACATTTGGACACGAAATAATTTAATTTTAGAGACCTGCTGGAGAGTATACGTAGCACTATTTGAAAAGTCTGATTGGGCCCGTTAGAGTTCTAACAGGAACGGCAGTATTAAAACGGTGGTGAAGGAATTGGATCAGCAGGTCATTTCGCGCTCACTGCGTAGTCGCAGAAGTTTCGAAGGTCATTGAGAGAAAATGACGTATTTTGGGTAGGTATAAAAAGTCGCGTCGAATTTTCTTTTCGTTAGTCAGGGATGGCATAAAAGCAAGGTATTGCATACCCACAAGAAATCCCGACACACAAAATCCCGCCTCGCATCACGCAGAGTGTGGGACCTGCGTGCCTCCGACTGGTTGCAACTGTGACTGGACTGGGCCCAGCTGGCCCGGGGGAAGGGTGGGGCGGGGCCGCACCTGCAGGCGAGACCGACCAGCGTCAGCTCCCGGTCTCCGGTGACCGTCTGGCGCTGCAGCTCCGTCAGCGTGCGCAGCGAGCCCCGGCTGGCGACGCGAGCCAGCGTCATGCGCAGATCCAGCCCGGACCGCTGCTCCATCTGCTGGTAGTGCGTCCGCATGGCCGGCTCGTTGAAAGCCAAGTGCATGCCCGACTGGCACTTGAGGAAGGCGTCGCCGGCGCCGAACGGCAGCGAGTCGCGGATCACCGCGTAGCAGGTCTTGTTGAAGAACTGGAACCCCCTGGTCTTCGGGCAGGGCACTGGTGGCGAAGCAGGTGAGCGTTGTTCCGCACGTGCCCAGTGTGTGGTGCTTTGCGTTAACCGCACTCGGCCCGCTTGAGGACCAAATTTCAGTCGGAAATGTGACTGAACGTAGTCATAATGGCGTGCAAAATTAGACAACAAAAAAGTGTGCTTCACCACAAAGCAGTAAGTCGTAAAAATGCCCAGACTATCTAGTCGGAAACATAACAAGGTGTTATCAATACTGGATAAGTGATACCACGAAAGACATCCAGGACACAAAGTCGTAAAATGGCCAAACTATCGACCAGGACATAAGAAGTCGTAAAAATGCCCAAACTCTAGTCGGAAACATTAGAAAGTGTTATCAGTAAGTGGGTAAGTGATACCACGAAAGAAACAATCCTCCAGGACATGATATTTGGCAAGAATAACTGTGAGCAGTGAGTCAATAAACAGTAAAGGAAAAGCTTACGCCTGTGACGTTCTTACCAAAAGCCTTTCTGCATGCGTTGTCCATTGCTTGTCCTTGCTCCTGGAAACGAAGTATTTCTGTGTAAGCTCCGTAGGAAAAATTAGAGCGGAGTATTCAATCTGTTGAGCCAACAAACGTATGTGCATTTATGTCCTAAATGCATATGGTTGCACGTCTTTGATGTTTTTGCTTCAAAACGCTTTTGCATGCTTCACAGATTTAACAACAGTCGAAGCAGATTTATCTGTTCTCATTAAACAACTTTGTAACGATTAAGACTACGGCTTAGCCGTTTTCCACTGTTTTTAGAAATAAGATGAAAACAGCGCAAAGCATAAATCTTGGCCAATGGTTTTATTTTCTGTAACCTCTCTTTCTGTAGTGCAGGGCCGTTGCGAAAAAAATGCTTTGCAACAACCCTTCAAGAGCTCTTCATGTGCTTTGATAAAACCACAGTCTGAAAATCCAAGAAAATTTTACGTTGTTTGTTCACGATGAAAGCACTACTCTCTATACCAGTCATTATGAAAAGTTTGACATAAATCAGTGTAAGAATCGTTTATTTATCCCACGATTAAACCTACTGTTACATAACATTATAGCGTGTGGAAGCAGCGATTTACTGGTTGCATGTCCTGTCCAGTTCAGAAGATATTTCTGTAATATGCATTAAGTTCGTTTTTCCCCCACGTATCCTGGATGCATTGGTTCATGGTTGCATGTGCATAGAAAAGTTGTTAGTCCACCGCCTTATCATAATCACCTGTCCACAGTGTTCCAAAACACTTAGTTTTTGGTGGGTAATGACCACTCACTCTGAAACAATTTTCCATTCTGTGTCACAGAATTTTCCACTCCCGGAAATATGTCATTCATGGCAGACAAAAGACTAATGGCCATTTGTACCCATGTCACTAAGCAGCTAAAAACAGGTTATAAATGGATATATATAAGATGTATGTACAAGAATATCGAGGATGTGCATAAGGAATGGATAGGTATAATTTCACATTCATCCGGAAGCATGACAATAATTGCTAAAGTGTGACAAGAGTAATTTTTTATTTTCCAATCCTGAACTCTAATATGATGGTAATTTTGCACTCTGACGCCCTGGGCCAGACTGACTTTTGGGGCACTGCCTACCCAGGTTGCACGATTTTTGAACTTACCACAAGCATTGCGATGATATGCATGCTGATGTGAACAGCAAATAGAGTCCAACCGTGGGTGCTTCTTGAATTCATGTTTGTTGTCTTAATTCCAGTTGGATTTCTGTGGCAATCGTCAAAGTGAATCCATGACAGAGTTTATCTGAAGCAGACATCCTAGGATAACAGCGCGTGAAAAACTTCTTTCAACGTACCAAACGGTACCGTTTTTGGTCGCGTATAAGATGGCAATAAGTCATTGCACAGTTTATGTAACTTATTACAATCCATTCGCTAGAATATGTGCGTGGTTTCGATGTGTTGAGTGACCCTAGTGGGTAGCTGTCTTGTGAGTGACCTATATATGTCAGGTATTTCAGATGAATTCTGGTCAATATTTTGATCCTCGAAAAAGGATGTGCCTCGTGGTCTTGTTGCATTTTAACCTTCGGTTAAAAGCATGCATACAAATTTGTCGCAGGATGTTATCTGTTCATTGGTTATCTTCTTACCTGAAAATTTCCTTCATTTTCTTCTCAGATCCGAACAGTTATGCTTCCTTTCCTTGGGGCGTGCAGCCTCAGTCAGCTTGGCCACAGCGGTGCTATGTAAAAAATATTACAGTTTGTTCGGTTTAAAAAGGTATTTCCGGAAGGCACTGTAGGATCTACAGTGATAGGAGATGTCGTGATGTCATGTTCGTGGAACCAACTCTGTTAGCTCGCAGTAGGGATTTACTGGCTTACTATCAACCTGATATGAGTTAATCTTGTTGAATTCTAGCACGATTATATGACAGAAATTCCTGCTGACCTCACTAAGCCGACGATTTTTCGGTATGGGATTATCTAATTTGTGGATATGGCGGCTGGATTTGGGTCTCAATATAAAGTTAGGATACCAATCAAGAATTATCCATGATTTGAAGTATCTTTATGCCATTTAATAAGGTATCTTTGGGAACTCTATAGCAGGCTGTATTTTAAACATGTGAGATACTGAGATATGTGTGCAAAAACGAGATCAAAGTGAAAGTCATAAAGACATGAAGACGTTGCTTTCTTAATCGCTCAAACAAAACAGTCGGCATTTTACTGCGGTGCATGTATCGGCTGTTGGCTGCTGCTATGGTCAGGAAACAATAATTTGTTTTCTTGGCGATGACGGAAATACCTCACCGCCCGACCAGTTCCAGATGCTGAACCACTCGGCCGGTGAAATTACCAATATCCGTGTCGTCATCTGCTGCCGAGGCTTCCTGTCATACAACGCTAGAGTAGACACAGGAGGTCAATAGCAGATGATCTGAAGAATGGAAATGGCAAACGTTGGCATCTGCATTCCTTGTAAATGTCCAGTACATCATGCAACTGGTAACACAAATCACTGAACAAAAAGTCTCAATTCGGGTGTATTTTGACGGTGAGCGGAGCAGCTTCTCAACTCGGTGATACGGAACTGGTGTCCGAGTCTGGTTGGCAACCACTCCGTCCACGTCAGCGCTTGATGAAGGGCCTCACATAGCGCAGCCGCGGCCTGAGGCTGAACATGGAATCGATCCGCTTGTCCTAGGTGTTCCGTAAATCACCGTCGATTGGATTTCTGCACACCCAACCCTCGTAATGGTACTTTGACATTTCCTGATTCGGCTGCCCTGGGGCCGTTATCTCAAGTGACTGGCCAGGGCATTTGTTTGCTCGGTTGAAGAGCTTGGGATGTTTGCCTACCAATGCGCCCGAGGGTCGACAGGCGTTCTCAAAAGACTGGCTGACGTTCTGAGTAAATGTCAGTGGAGGTCAAGTCACACGTCGCGACAAAAGAAAAAACGACAAAACGGCGGGAAAAACCCTTATGTGAGAATGATAACCGACGTTCTGAGCAAATATCAATGAAAGTCAAGCCATGTGTCGCGACAAAAAATACCGACAAAGTGGTGGGAAAGATTTTTGAATTTCAGGCGTTCCTGCTCAAGTGTTTGACATTGTTCGTGCTTCCATTTACGGCAAAACATTTCCGGGCAAGACCTTTCCGCCTGATTGCTACACTAATGGTGCATTGGCATTAACGCTCAAGCTGATTGTTTGAAACATCGCAAAGTAACTGATAACGTGATTTTGGTCTTGCATTCTCAGTGAATAAATGAGAACGGAAAAAGGTCAGGTATATCCTGAACATCGCCTTTTTTAGCATGTGCAGCTTGCGAGCTCAGATAAACGAAAGTCACGAGGACGGGTTTAAGAAAGTACAGGCAGAAGCGCCTCAGTACATTCCTGTCAGCATTTCGATGTATCTGCGAGCGCAGATAAATGGACAGTTACGAGAATACGTGTTTGAAAATAGAAACAAAAGAACCTCAATACATAATTCCCGTGGACATTTTGTGTGTATTTGTGTGATGTATTTTCCTCGTTCACGCGTTGGTGCCGACCAAAGCCACACTGTCGAACTCGGCAATTGGTGTTGCTCTCCAACGGTAACAGTACAAAGAAAACGCAACGGAAGGCCCTGCCTCTGTCCAGTAGCGGCGACACGAATTCAGGCCGGGGGAAGGAGAGCAAACGACATTTCGAGCTCTTTTTCCATGTTTTACCATTGGGATAATGCTAAATTTTCCCGAATTTCAAAGTGCGGGGGGCAGGGCAGTTGCTTCCTCTTCCACCCCCCCCCCCTCCCCACCGGTGGTACCACCATTGCCTATGCCGCAACAGTGCCGAGCGGGGCCAGACAAGGACTGCCCGGTTGATTGGTTGGTTGAGGTTAGGGCGCACAACCACGTTGGTTGAGGCAGCCAGCGTACAGTCCACACCTTAATTGTCACCGATCGAGAGCTGACAGCGTTGAAATTCGAACTCACAGCCTTGTTACTATGAGTCCGAATTTCTGTCCTCTGGACAAATGAGGAGGACAGGACTGCCGGGGCCGGCCCTGAAAGTCCGCCCAGGTCAGGTCCTCGACCAAGGTCACCTTGGCCAGCCGGCCCGGCCGCCGCGCGGCGCCCGAGGCCCCACCCTGAGCCACGACTGGCTGTGCCGTTCGGTCTGGACTCTAAAGCAGCAAGCACTCCAGTCAAGCTACTCACACCTCTTCCTCCCCACCAAAAAATTATCTGTAGTATGCCGCGATGAGGCTGCCGCGAGCTTGTCAGAAAGTCGTTTATAACCTTAGGTGACGCTCGACCTTCCCGATGTCTTAGTGTTACCATTTTACAATTTATATTTATAGCGTATCCAATTAAACTCTTCTCCGTCTCCGTTTCAAGGTTCATTGCTATTTGGCTGGGCACACCTGAAGCCGACGCGTCGGTAATTAAAGACGTTGAGATGGAATCATTGCCAAGCTGTTCCACGAGAGGCCTTTCTCATTTAAGATGGCCTGAAGACGAAATCTCAAAACCCTTTCTTTTTTATCCCTGTGTCTGTTTTGTACTAGCTCCGTGCCCTCTAGGTTCCTCTTTTTTACTCTTGGGCGGAGTTTATTTCCTCGTGTTTCATCGTACTTTCCAATCAAGGGAATTTTTGAAGAAGAATCAGCATTGAATTTAGTTTCATTGATGTCTTTCATTTTCTGACAGTCTGAGTCGTTTTTATATAAGACTGCGCTTTATAAATACCCAATATGATCCTCAAAACTTCACCAGTGTTTATACGCTTTTCCTCGACGTCTTTTATTCTACTGCGACACGTTACCTAACGTGACACGTCCTCCGTGCAGACATCTGATGATAATCCTGATGACCGAAAGAAAATGGTGGGAGCGAGACCGTGCATCGCATCAGTGACATTCATGATGATCCTTTTTCTGTTTTTCTGTGTCATGACGTTTCCGTGGAATGCGCACTGCACCGCACGCGCCTTGCCACGTGATCAGTGCATTTTGAGAGCGCTAATGTCCTCCTCTAAGCAGTAAAATAGCCTGCACTCAAAATCGACACACTTCTTTCCACCTCGACAGGCCTCCTGGGACCGTCGTTCAATTGAGGAGAGAGCCGCGCTCGTGCCGTGTTAATTAGCGCCTTAATAGCCTGCGGCGCCCGTCCATCCGTCGTCTTGTTAGCAGAGCAGTCTGTGCGGCTCGGCAGGTGCTCTAACTAAGAGCTCTTGATTGTTCCGGGGCACGAGACTGCAGAGCACTCTGGCGCACTGTGGACCTGAACAGACAGCATATTGCCGGGCACCGTTCACAGTCCCGAAAAGGCGCGCTTTGATTCGTTATATGTAGGGGTGGAAATGAACGCATTGTGCGCTGATTTGTTCGTGCCAGTCATTTTTGTTTCTATATTTGTTGGTAGTTTATACTTGCTGGCTTATTTCGAAAAAAGTGCAATGAAGCTAGATTTCACTTTATAAATGGGTGTGATAAACCCCAGAGTTCGCGGCTTTTGCACTGCGAGGCCATTATAGTTACCCTAGTGGTTGTCTCAAGGATGCCCGTTGCTAATGAATAACTTCTACAGCCTTTCTAAAACTTTGTCAAACGTTAAACCCGTTTTTTCGTTAATTCGCGTGCACCTGGTGCGCTTGGACGTTACATAGGCTTCGTTTCTTTTTCCTCTTTTTGAAGAAAGCAGCGAAGTAATATCTTGCATCTCTGTGGCTGTCATTGTATCTGAAGTTTATCAAGTGGCAAAAAGTGCCGTTACGCAAAAACCAAATAAGATGCAGTGACCTAGAGAATACCTTGTTTAATTATCTAACTGGGGTGCAATGCATCTTATGTCTTATTGCCACATCGTTGGCCCATATGGCCGTTTATATATTTATTAATTCGTACATGACACTTCACTAGCATTATTTAAATTTTATCACCACTTTCCTAGGTTACGCCTTTTAACGGGATAAACCTGCAGCTGTGCTCTCGCCTAAATCACGATTTTGTTGATTGATGTAAGGTCTGTCGTCTCATGACAGTCCTTAACAAGGAGGTTCAGGACTGGAGCATGTTCACAAAACTCCATCCATTCAAAGTGGTAGGCGGCGTGAGGCAGCGGTGCTTATCATTATTACTCTCTCTCCCCATTATACCTTTTGTCTCCTTTGATAAAGGATAAAATTTGATTTTACCCGGTCACAACTTGTTCAAAGCGTTCACGGATCATCCCATGGACGCTGCAGAGCTCTGCAGTTGAGAGAGGTCTTTGATGAGCGTTATGCAGTGCAATATGAAGCTTCGATTAGCTTTTGTCAGATGTCGTGGGGGAAAAAAGCGACTGCTGAGGAACATTTTGGAATGGTGAATGGAAATCGAAGTTGACGGAAGGACGTCGCATGAACGAAAAGGTCTGTTTACGAGGACTAGTTTCAAAACGTCACTTGAATTCTTAGATCGTCTTGCCATCAGCATGAAATGCATTCCATCCGTTTGAAAAAAGGAAATTTGCCAGCCATCTCTCACAACCAATGCCCATGGTCATCCGTTTTATGTCGACTACGAGCAGATGGGCATCATACAGCATCCTACCAACAACAAACAATAACGTGGGTAATGACTCAGCTTCCCTCCATACATAAGCCACTCTGCAATGGCAGCAACCGCAAGTGGACCTCAAAAGCATGTCATTACCGTAGCCTTTCATACATATATAAATCACCCTTGCATATGTGCGGGGACCGGGAATGTTTGTCTAAGACGGGCAAATTTTGCCGAGGTCATTTTAATGCCTGTCCCTCATTAAATGCATTTTTGGGCCGCACATTCCTGTTCCAAAACGAACGATTCGTGGTCTCGGTGTACCGAGGCATCACCTGCACAGACCTTGAAACGTACGAGAAGGCCTCCAAAACCTCAGAGGCAAAGCAGCGCAAAGCCACGCTGTCACATACGTCTCGCGGCGTCCTTGTTCGAAATACACGCAAGGGACTTTCCGACAGGCTCCTGGCCATTTGTGCTCGTCTTGTGACATGCCTGCACGTCGGCTTTGGTGGCGGCACGCCGGCAGTGACCGCCTGCGGCCCGGCCGCGTCCGGCTCGACGTCGCCACAAATGGGCGTCCATTTGCCGTCGCCCGGTGCGGCGGCTTACTTATTCATCCCGATCATCCCGGCCCGAGCTGTGCGGCCAGCGCGGCGTCGATCAGCGGCGGGCGGGCGGAAAAACAGGCGCGCGCGGCGGGGTACCGGCCGCGACGCGGTCAGCCGCAGACGTCGCATCGGACCGGCTGCTACTGCCGTTGGCGCGTGGGAGGACGAAGGAACACCGGCAACAGTGCGGCTGTGAGCTGGCGGGGCTGGGTCGGAAGAGGAAAATTTGACCCGAGACAGCAGCGCGCACGGCTCAACATGGGCGAAGCAGCGGCATCGTGTGAACATCAACGCGGCATTCCATCAGCAATGTTAGCGCATAGGATCAACATGAGCAGTGTTGTTAGTGGTGCAGGATCAGACAAAGCGATAACAATCAGTAGGGGCTGTATAGAGCACGCAGTCGCAGATATCCCACGCAAAACCGAAACGGAAGTGATACCTCAGAGTAGCTGAGCCCAGAATAGCCCATACAGTCTCGGCAAACCCACACAAGCTTTGTTGGTAGTGAATGGGTATTTCGGGACCGCAGCAATATCCTGATGGGAACTGTGCGAAAGCCAAGGCACGACCTGAAGCTGCCCAGTGACATCACGGGGCGCAGACAGCGATCCATTCCCCTCAATCACATATTCAGCCCGCGTGGTCTCGTCTCTGGTGGGTACCCCGCCGTCAGTCACGCCTTGTGTAGCTTGGCCTTCGTCTCTGCGACGCAACCCTCAGAGGGAGGGGGAAAGAGGGGAGAGGCGGGGAGAGAAGAAGGAAAGGGAAAGAGAAGAGAACGAAAAGAGAAAAAGAGGGAAAAGAAAGCAAAAGAAAAAGAAGAGACAAAGGCAGAGGGAGAGGGGAGCGTGGAATGGCCCCTCAGTCCTCAGGCGACCGCCAATCAAACGATTTTACCCCGTCCTTTATCAGACGATTATGAACGGGATCAAACGCAACGCAAATCTTGATTCCCCATTCAGCTTATTCGCTTTGATCTGTCTGCACAACGTACGGTTTTTGAAGTGGCTACCTGCTTTGTGGCATGACTGACTTTTCTTTTCGTGATCTTTCCTCCCATTTGTCAACTTCAGATCGATGGTATAATCTTTCCTTTCTGCTATGAACGCTGATTCGGGGTCTTACCAAAAGTCCGTAATGTGAGGTCTTCAAAGGAGTCCGAAATTAGCCGATTATGAAGGGGATCAAGCACAGCGCGATTCTTGATCCCCATGCACCTCACGCGCTTTTACTTATCTGCAAAGCGTGTGGTTTTCGGAGGGGCTCCCTGTTTCGTGGCATGACTGACTTGTCTTCTCTTTGTGATTTTTCCTCCCATTTGTAAAGTTCGGATAGACGATATAATCGTCCCTTCGTGTTAGGAACGTTGATTCGGGGTCTTACCAAAAATGCAGTGCCAAATCGTGATGAATGCACCTCATACTCATCACTCTGCGGTACCTGTGGCCTGAAGCTTCTTCGACATGTCACCGTCATTTGCCTCGTGTTTTGTCACTCTCGACACGTGCTGCAGCCCTACCAACGATAAGCCGATAACAGAACAAAAGAAAAAGAGGCCCCAAACAAGTGATCTGCAATTCCTGCTCACGACGGAGTTCCTGTGCACCTTGATATATTCGGTTTACAGAGGTGTCTGTTGTTCGTTGCAAACGGCTCATTACGCGTAGGTGAACCAGCATAATTGAGCGATTGTATTGTTGACCCGGCCTCCCCCAGTCCGCTTCGGAACCCGGAGAAGGGGCCTGTCAATTGTCTGCGGGCATCGCAGGCGTACTGTTTATTCCGTCAGGTCGCCAACGGGAGGCGCAGGTGGGGCTCCGCGGACTGACGCGCCATCAGAGGCGACACGGCCCTCTTCGTCTCTGCTGCTGACGCCGCTGGGGCGATGCCGACATCAGCGGCCTCCTCCTCTGTGCATTGGCCGGTTGCGCTGAAATGTCGAGCTCCCGGGGGCCGGCTGAATCGCGCAGGGTCGGCACCGTCCGGAATCCCCTGCCCGCCGAGGATTCGATTGGAGACGCGCAGCTACGTCGATGCCGTCACCATTTCGATGCCGCGCCGACTGATTGTCTGTAAACAGACCGTGATGCGTTGATGCTCGTAATGTCAGAGACTCGAGCTCTGTTCACAACAGCCGCCAGCACCAAACTATGCAAACACAGGCGAACCGTGCCGTGAATTACATAAAGCCCAATCCACGAGGCGCAGCCATGCAAAGGCTACTTTATCTGACATGCTATGTATTTACAGCGGATTTGCGGAGTTGCATTTCAGACTGATGCTAACACAGCTTGAAATTGCTATGGTCTCGGCATGCAGCCACTCTGGGCGCCACATGACCACGAAGTCTGGGCGCACTAATGCCTCAGTAATCAATCAACCTATCCAACAGCATGTAACGACGCGGGCTCGGGACTTTCTCAAGACTGTATTTTCTTCCCGATCCATATCTCAAGAAATTCAATAATGTAAGCAGAGCGGACTCTCCGCAGCGCTGAATTGGCTTCCATCCTGCATCGGACGATTTGAAAAAAAAAATCGTGGGTTAAAAATGCGTCATGCTTTTACATGACTGAATCTGTTACTGAAGGGACCTGAACGATACTGATCGAGTTCTTGATGAATAGGTCTCCGGACAATGCAAACGACCGAGACATCTTAACCACCGGTAATGTAGGCCGATGAGAACCCCAGAATTTAAGCAAACGTCTTTCATAATCAGGTCTCGTTCGCCAAGCCTGTCTGCCTAAAAACTACTGTGGCATTTCCCTTCGGATGCCAGCGTATTTATAGGCTGTCGCCAGCTCCATCTAATTACATTTTATATCCTGTTTTTTCATCTTAATCACAGCGGCCGTTGCTGTCGCTGCGACACAACGTTCCGAGGCCCCGGTTTCCGTGAATCAGGAAGGCAGTGATCTCTGCTACATCCGCCGGGGAAACGAAAACGCACCAAACGGTTGCTTGTATACTGCTCACACTTACTCGCCGGCGTTAACGTTTCCCGTCGTGAAATGCAGGTTGCCTTGTCGCTGCTTAGTGACAAGCGTAACGATTGCACAACGATACATACATAGCGATCACTATAGCTGCTATAGCTGTGCTCTATCTGTGCTGATCTGCTATAGCTGTGCTGTATAGCTATCGCTACGACCTAAATAGGACAAATACGACGTTCATCTCGGATTCCCCGCGTAATGCTGATCACACGGTGACGTCGTCTTTTTTTGTGCGGAGACCGCGGATGGCCTCCGCGGCGGGGCGTTTCACGAGACGAAGGAACGTCCCCACAATAAGGACTCGCCAGAAATCGCCGCCTCGGACTCCAGCACAATCACCGAACGATATTAGCGAGTCCGAGGGGGTCCACCGGCAACATGGAGGCACGCAGCAGGCATACACCGTGTCGGTCGGGCTCTGTCAACAGTGGAGTCTCTGACAATGCCGCAGAGGCAAGGAGCACCTGACCTCATCGCTTCGCTCGAGGGGTTCCATTAAGCCGCGGAGCCACGGAGTACCCCATATCGTGTTGGGGGGGGCCTCGCCAAAGCACCGAGACACGCAACAGCACTGCACCGCGACTGGTGGTTTCCTTCAATGCCACAGAGGCGCGGAGCACCCAACACCGTCGCGAAGGTCGTCAGGGGCGACGCGAATAATCAGGATCATATCAATAATCAGAAATCAGACGACGGCGTGGAGTGCTCCGGGTTGGCGAGGCTCCGCCAATAGCCCGGAGCACCCTAACTGTATGTGAGGGATTCCACGAAGAGTACGAGGGCACAAAGCCAGCCGGATGGTTTTCCATCCGGCGCAATGAGATGCCATGGTATCGAGTTCATCTCGTGAAGCATCTGACGTTACGACTCAGACCCGTGCCGGAGCCGGAGCCGGCTTAGCGTGCTGGCCGAGCTCCAGACACATGTCCGGTGTCTGAGCCGTGCCCGGATTGGGCCGATTTTCTCGGTGAACGGCCTCGGCTGGATCGTGGCCTCGTCTGCGGGACTACCTCCAGAGCCGGCGGAGTCCTTTGCAGCCTACGCGGACATGTAGGTCAGGATGGTTCGTGACCGTCTTAGCCTTCGCGTGTCCCGCCGGACTAAAGCCATGCTGTGTCTCTCTCGGCTCAGTGTACCCCGTGTCCGGCCCACTAAACTCGTCACGCGCCCCGACGGGCTCGGTCTGTTCCATGTTGCGCCCGACTGGACCTGTGATGTACCCCGCTCGACTCAGCCTGTCCCGTGTCCCATCATCGGACGACATACACGGCCGGATGGCGCCGCGGGCCATTTCTGTTCGGGTGCTATCTCGCCACCGGTGCGCTGCCCGCTGTCGGCCGGTCCGGCCGGTTACAGCAGAGAAAACAGGACCGCACCTGAGAAGACGGCCGTCGGCTCCGTCGGAGGGACGGCCATATGCTCAGGCCGTTAGGCGGCCAAAGTTCGCGCCGGCCCGGACCTTGGTCGCCCGGTCTCAATCCCATCCCTGGCCGGGGGGGGGAGGGAACAGCTGCCGTAAACGTTCGATTGGAAATGGCCTCCGGCGTTTGGCAGTTAACTGGCGTGGAGGAGATGGGAATGGTGCAGCTGTGAACTGACCGGGCGGCAGGATCGCAGGAATCCGGGACCTGGCTGCATGTTCTTATTCAACTAGTGAGCGAGAGCATGACGCAACAAGAGTGCTGGAACGCATGACAGTGGTGGAGCGTTTAAATGGACAAGAAGGAAGATATGTTTGAATGTTCAACGGTTCCAGACACATGCCGCGTGGACCTGTCATGTATGAAGGCGGTTAACTCCACGCGCACGTGTCATCAAAATGATGTGTAGCGTCTGCTTTGATATTCCTTCTTTGTGACAGTTTTCCGTTTATTCTGTATTCTAACCAGATGCCGTTGGACTGTGTCTGCCTTTGCACACCTGGTGACAACAAATGCTAGAATGTTAAGGACGACATCAGATGCAAGTCATTGACTTGACAAGGATAGAAAGGAGAAGTGTTCAATATTTCGTCTCACCAGGATAGAAAAGGATCCCGTTTTTTATTTCCTCTTCGAAAGAAAAAATGAAATTGTCACGTTATCCTCCGGTTTCAGACCAAAATGCGTTCTCCCTGCTATTTCGTGGGAAGAAGGGGAATGTTTTGAAACTTAAAGCTTCAAGTCGTTGTCAAGATAACTGGAAAACTGTTCGATTAAAACTTTTTCGTTCCCAGCCAAGCGAGATGGGTCAATCCGCATTTCCGCAGCACACTCCGGGTGCGACAAGATGAAACTCATTTGCGCCCCACCCCTCTGACAAGGACAGGCTTCGTTTACCTCGTCCAGATGGCCGTGAGCAGCACCCTGCCCCCTGCCCCCCCCCCCCGCGCCTTGCCGACTCAGGGACCGCTCGGCGCCCCTGCTGGAGCGCCATCCGCCGCCGCCGCCGCCGGCCGAGCCTCAGTCAGTCGTAGTCGGGCGGCCAAGCTCGGGGGTGCGGCCGGCGGTGGCTAGTGCTTGCGGGAGGCTCACGGTCTACGGCGAGGCCGACGGAACGAGGGAAGGTAAGCAGAGCTCGAGAACTTAATCGCGGGAACTTGTGGTCAGATAGTTTATTCTTGGTTAGTGATGGTCAGCGGTTTTTTGTTTTCGGTGATAGGTTCATTTCGGTTTATCAACGAGTCCCAGGATTAGGCCGAGAGAGGGACGTCAAAAACCATGACCTCTGCGGCTTGGCTCGCGTTCGGAAGCATACCTTGACGCATTGGCGTGAGTGTACTACGTAGCTCATTCCTACATCGTTTCCAGAAGGGCTGTACGCTAAAGGCATTGTACGCCTGTGTATCGTATCTGCGTAGCAGCCTGTAGGGCATGCGGCGGCTCTACCAACTTGACGGCGGCAGTTTGAATGACTTTAACGTTAGGGCTAAGACTTTGTATGGAACGCACTGCCTAAAAATGACTGGCTCTGCAAACTTCGCAAACGCTCCCACACTGATGTGTGCATTGCATGGTGGAATATTTCAGTTGCCCAGCACTTTCCGTTCTTAAGCTTGTGCCAGGACCACGTGGTTTCACTACTCTGAGGTAATCTAATCTCGAACTGCGTCCGAACGGGTCTTCGTTTCGCACGGCGTCAGCTGTAACTCGAACGCTCGCCCGGCAACTGCGCAAATGCACGCGTCGTCGTGGATAGGTTGGCCGGTGACAGCCGACCAACGGCGGCGCTATTGTTGCGGAAAGCTCTGCAGCCCGGCCAGTCGTGCACGGCGGATTAGGTGTGCAATGCAAGGTCGCAGGGCGGCGCGGGGACCCGGGTAAGCGGCTCGCCGGCTCCAGACCGTTCTTTGCCGATCGGTCATCGGACCGGTCGGCAGTCGTCTGGACGACACCTTGGCAGGGCGTCGGCCAGAGTTTGTTTGGTGTAAAGGTAAATGTTTAAGAACGGGATGTGCGAGACTGGCGAGTGGAAGAAAGACCTGTGGTCATTTCTGGAATGTGTGGGTGTTTTTTTTCACATCTCCTGCGGCCTAGATCTAACCTGACATCGTTTTTAGAGAAGACCGGTGGCCAATGCTGGAAAGCGTTGGTGTTTTGCTGCATGTCCTGCATCTAATCTGACAGCGTTTTTGTAATGCAGCTCTCGGGCGTTGTTTATCGGGATGGTATCCGGGATTAGAGCCCGTGTTGAGCAGAACTTATTGCATGTTTTTGCATGTCACATCCGATCGTGCAATTGCAAGTGAGGGCTGATTTTGTGGCGACAGTTTAACGTACCGTTGAGGAAAGGAACTGGCATTCAGGCATGACACGGCAAGGCATGGAATGACATTAGGTCCTGCCCTCTGCTGGCCAATTGTCGGCAGACCCGTCAGCCAATAGAATGCGACTAACGCGAGTCGAAATTTTCATGTCAGTTAGAGGCCAGCGTTCGATTATGTTGGTTGCGCGTAGACCCATTTCCCATGCCCGATCCTACAGTTGCAGGTAACTGCTGATTTTGTTGCGAAAGTTTCCTTGCCGTTGGATAGGGCACTACGTTATGGTATGCGGTGTTTTCGTATACTGGTCAGCTTCCAGTAGACCTGCTGACCAAATATTGGGAGTTAAGGTTGGAAGCTTTCAAATCAAGATGGGTCGACAAGCGCGCGACTATAAGTACTTTGCAGCCTTCGTTAACCTGCAAGAAGCCGGTTTTACAGACGATTAGTGGTCTGTTCTACAAACTTTCGACACGCGACGTTCCAGTGATTGCCTAAAAGCTTAAACACCAAAACAGGATAAGTGCAGCTAGGCTGAGACTGCGGTTAAACCAACAGAAATTCGCGCAACGCATAGTTGTTTATTTCAGTCCCGTTGTGTGATCATGCCCCTGACACAATGCTTCTGGCATGAAGCTCTTCTACTTGGGGCCCCACATCTATTTCACTTCTTTGTTATCTCGCCCAATAGCAAGAAACGTGTTGAGCGTGTTGTAACCTGAACAGGAGGGAGCCATGTCGTTATCTTGTCGTGCGAATCTTAGAGAAGCTTGTCAGTTGCAAACGAAATCGGTAACCTGCGTGATTTCCACGGAACGGCCTCTGCAGGGAGGCTGGCAGCCCTAAAAGCACGATTGACTAAAAAAGACGTGTAATCTTCAGCTGGAGCCTACCTTTGATAGGCGATGTTGAAGATTCAGGTACGTCATATTCGGCCAGAATTAATGTGCGAATTTGCGGGACGCACAATTTGTGTAATGCTATGGTAGTTCTAGCAATAGCAATTTCCGTACGCCCGAGACCAGCATCGCTTTAAAAGACGCCGCGTGACGTCAGGCCTGATAAAAACTTAATGGACCTAGCAGAATCGTTGGTATGTATGCGCGCAAGTGGTTTGTAGGCCTGTTCGCACCGACATTCGCAACTTTGCCCTGTTTTAACTTCAAGACATCTCCGGCTCTACTGCATGTATATGCATGTATGTTTTGCATGTTATGCAGCAGTTGCCCCACAGTCGGAGGTGATCCTGAGTGAGCCTCAGTCCATCATTGGGGTGTGATTCCGAGTAAACCCCAGTTCATTATAGGGAGGGAGGCGATGCTGAGGGAGCCACAGTTCATCAGTCAGCGGCCGCAGATCGCGCGCCGCGCGGACCGCTGAGACGCCGCCGTCCCGGCCGGCGACAGCGGCCGCTGCGTGGGCGGACGCGGCGTACACCTGCGTGGCGGCGCACGGCCGCTGGCTTTCCTCCCGCTCCTCGGCGGCAATTAGATGCCTCGGCTCCGGGCGCAATCGATAGATTCGACGGCGGGCGAGCGATTGGCCGCGGCGTCGGGCCCGCAGCCGCCGGCGCGGCGCTCCTGAGCCGACCCTCCGGCGGTCCACGCGGACACAGACGACGCGGGACGGCAGAGGATAAAGCAGGCGCGCCAAATTACGCCGTCCGGCCCGCCAGCCGCGGCGGGGCACAGGAGGCCAGGCGTGAAGAAGGCAACATTGCGCCGTGTGCTGCGTGATGAAATATGTAAATCTGGTGAACGTGTTGGCTGCGCTGCGTTGGACTTTCGGTGTTCGGGAGGGACGCCGTGCGTTTTTCTTGCCATAAGTCGACGTGCCAAGACAGAGAATTTGAGGTGGTCGCCGCCGATATGTAGCTGTTGAAAGCGCGCGGTGATCGATTTCTTGGAAGGATTGCTCTGGAAAAGGTCTTAGTTGCTTATGTGGTTTCAGGGTTTTGTCCAACAATTGTGCTTCCAATAGTCAATATTGATCAGTAATAGAATGTCCGCTATGCACTGAGAACCTCTTGTTCGTGTGCATTACAAAACTAGAGCATTGAGGTAATTCAATAGAAATAGCCACCTGAAATTTCGTGCATTCTCATGAAACATAGCTCACCTCGCCCCTTTCATAGCGGTTTCCGACTACCATACGTCTGGCGTGCAAGTGGCAGCCTCTTGATAATCGCCGCTTTGTATTTTAAGCAATGCAGTGAACCGAGTGAAGTAGGAGCCTGGCGATACTAGATCAAATTGCGGTGATTGCTGAATTCCATAGCTTGTTCCCGTAGCACTTTCTCTTCATTCTCACAGGTCTTCCCAGTATCCTTGTTGGGAAACAACTACGACGCTGCTTTCTAGGCAAAGAAATTATTACCGGAATTCTTTTCAAGTTTTGGCTCTCGGTAGCGTCTAAATGGAAGGTGCTACGGGAAGTTTTCTGGCGCCATTCAAGCAGTCCGCGTTATAATTCTGATACCGACCCGAATAAAACCGTGACCAAGTGATCTAACATTTTCGTCTCTCGGTCTTTTCCATTTGTTGTTTATTGCATTGTGGCTCCCACCGACGGTCATGTTTACCTGCTGACCACAAAAGAACACTGCGTAATTTCGTCGCGTGACCAGCTCAGGCAAATATGTTTGTTAAGTGTCAGCGTCCATTTCTTTCCACAAATACTTCCTAAAAAGAAAAACGTTGAAGTCTGGAAGAGTTTTGAAACTTTCGGTTCTGAAGTTACGGCTAAACGTGTGGCAGTGATGGTCGGACGCCATGAATGCTATCGTGCTCTTGACCGCTCTTTTCCTCTCAGATAAGGCTCTTTCCCTCTCTCCTTGTGCTGCTTCAGTTTACGGTCACACGCACATCGCACAACACGATCCTTCGTCTCGTATTGCTAATAGTTCTGGGAACAGTAGCAGCGGTCGGCCGGCGCCCCAAGCAAGCTTTCGGCGGCAGCCGTCTCAGCCGACGATACCCGGTGGCCCGGTCCGTTCAAGGATATCGTGTCATAGACACCACATCTTGTGTCGAATGGGCAAAGCTTTGTTACTGTTAGATGCAGGAGTAAGCAGCATTATTATGCGCGGAAAATAGTCAGGTACAGACGTCCATTGGATCTGAGTTGCGACATAACCTAATTCAAAACATATTTGGGCCAGTGCCTTGTATTGCCAACATATTAGCCTTGTATTGCAAACTCTGGTCATAGCAAAGACAAAGTACTGGCACCATTCCATCGCCTGTTGAATTCTCTACAAAACGATATGCATTTTGCCATGTTTTTATTGGAGACATGGCTACACTGTCGAATAAAAGCTCACTGCGCGCATACCGACGTGCTCTGCCTCAAATCGCCCGATATCATAGTACTACTTTGCTCCGAATTTCCGTAAATCCACGTGGAACATTTTTGCGTTGCGATGTATGAAATAGATCAACTGGCATGTACCAAACGTTTGGTGGCCTCATGATTTACGGTTCGGACGCATTTGGCGGAGAATGCAGGGGTGGACTCTTAACCTCCAGGCGATCGCGGATTAAGTTTACGCGTATTTGCGCATGTGGATTTCATGCGCGGTTTGACAAGAACCTACTAACACGAAAGAACAACAAACGAAAACTTGAAAAGGAAAAGAAAATAAGCTTTCTCATCAAATCCTAGTGTTTGTGTTTTGCCCGCTCGTAATGGTTTCTGTTTCCCCTTGTTCCTCGCAACTGGTGTATTTGCACGGAAGGGATATTTGCGATTTGCCATTTTGAAACCCAACGTTGATCATGTTATTTTTCTGACCGTCGTTGGTTTCTAGATGCTTGGTTCTGATTCCCTGGAATGACTGCCAGTCAACGGAAGACGCATAAATCTAAACCGATATCGTATGCCTCAGGTGAAACCCTCTCATGTTTGCCACGGCCCATTAGCAAAATGGTTCCCCTTGGGAGACAGCATGTCGCTAGTTTGTACGTATCGATGAGCATATGCCATAACAGCAAACTGGTTGACCGCCTAACCCTATTCCCGGCAGGGGGGGGGGCGGAATCCGCCCCCCCTCGGGTTTTTTGCTTGCCAATTCCAGGCTTTTTAACGCAGCTTCACGAAACTTGGTCACTTTTCCTAGCTATTCCTTCTACGCGCCGTGACAAAATTTCGAAATTCTATTTTGCTCAGGGGCGGAGCCAGGCAACGTTTTTGGGAGGCACCTCAGGTCATTTTTGGCCATGTTGAGGGTAAAAGGAAAATGTCTGCCAAAAACAGAGTTTTAAAGATACAACTTAAAACTTTATATGAATATATAGCTAAATAGTTGGGCAATGTGCGTATGTAATTTTGTTTATCTGAGGTCACTTTACAAGGTCAGGTCAAGGTCAAAAGTCAAAATTTGTTTTTTTCAAAATAATTTCGGCGCCGTTTTTTCAAATGCCAAACCCGGAATCAATATGACGTAGAAAGATGCCCTCTACTTGTGTACCAAGTTTCAACTTGATATCAGATCGGGTCACGGAGCTATGACCTCAAATGTCAGTGCACGTATCCTATTTCGCAAAAGCCAAAAAATGAATTTTTTGGAATAGAGTGAATTTAATCGATTAAAGACGTTTACAGATAATATTGAATGCACACGACATCATTCCAGGTGACCCCAAGGTCACTGGAGGTCATTTAAGGTCAAAGGTCACAAGTTGATCTGAAGAACGTGTGACCATGACAGTTCCCCCTTTTTTAGGTCCCTGGCACCGCCTATGCTAACATTATACAAACATTGTAATGCGGTTTGTACTTCTTTAGCATAACATGACTAGCAGAAGCTAAAAAAGTGTTTTGGCCTCTTTTGTTCATTCCGTTATTAGAAAACTAATCCCCCTATTTTTAAAACCATGTGAACGCCCATGAATTTTCTCAAAATTTCAAATTTGCATACCCATGGTAAAAGCCCTATTCATAATCTCTCGATTGATGCCAGTTTCATCGAAATCGGTCCATAAACAACGGAGTTATAAGAAGTCAAAAAGTACCCCCCATTTTGACATTTTTGCCCCCCTGTATCCACAAATTTCAAAATTTTGAAAATTTCTTTTTATAAAAATGTAGTTCACGTCACGGCAAATCGATTGCCGTTTGTTGCAAAGAAATCGGATAAGTAGTTCTCGAGATCTCAGGGAGGGCCGAATCCGCCCCCCCTGCCGGGAATCGGCCATACCGTCTAGCCCTCCGGGAATAGGGTTAAAGTCATAATGGACCAATATCCCCGCCCAATGCATTGCCATACTGCCAAGACCGTAAACCCAGCCATCAGGAGCGTTGGAACTTCTGTGGAGATGGGGGATGGGGCAAACGTGATTTTTACCTCGTTTCTTTTCATGCAGCATCATAGGGTTAATGTAAAACGTTGCCTAAAGCTGAAAAAGCAGCTGCCCCCCCCCCCGCCCACCTCGGCCCTGCAAGTCGTCCGACCTTTAAAATTTCTCGTGCAGTTTTCTAACCGAAGGACTCATAATGACGGGTAATGTTGCGGGAAACCCCGTGCTTTGGTGAAAGCCGTGTTCGTAATTTCCCCAAGATGGGAAACTTCCATAGTCTTGCATCGTGCGCCATGAAAGTTATTGATCTTTCAATTCAGTCATCTTCAGATTCAGTCTTCGTGGCTGCGGTCGTTTCGCGGGAACCGTCTCAAAATAGCCTTTCTGTCTGCGATCAATAGTTCAGAAACAAAAGCCGCTGTTGTTGCTTTATATTTTGCTGTTCCGTCATCTTTTGTCCCAAGCCGTCCATCCGGGGCTAATACTGGATGCAGCACAAAGCCCTGCGTCACGTCCGGCAAAGTCGAAGCTTCACAACTTGTATACACTAACTATCCTACGGCGTCCTGCTTGTTGCATGATAATAAGGCCAGTGGGCTGATCCGAACGCTGAAGTGGTTACCAGATGGCGGTCACCAGAACTGCACAGGGTTCGCGATGGGCGTTTCTCGGACCGCGGCGGCCTATTTGGTTATTTGGCCTATTTGGCCTCAGACAGCACTCCCCAGTACGCGTGACCAAAACGTGAACGGCTTTAACCCTCGCCGGACGACTAGGGGTGGATGTGGGGGGGTGGATGCCAACCCTCAAGCAGTGTTTCCGGGACCACGATAATACGGCGCAAGACAGCGTCGCAAAATGTGGCATAGCTGACGATACATTCATTGTGCATGTTTTGAAAAAAAGAAATTGGCCCCAGGCCGTCTGAGGTCCCAGAGCTATGACGTTATTGCTAAAGGCTTGCAGAGCGATTTTTGGGACCAATGTCGGTTTTTTATTGTTTTAGTGCAATAGATGTGCATAAACGGCAGATAATGGGCATGAAATCGGTTCAGAATAATAGTCCACATGCGAACAGGTCGTTTTAGATAGGTTTAGATGGCCTTTCCAGTGTCAAACAAAGTCAGTGACGTAAAAAGGCCTTTTTTGATCCTTAAACGTTTTTATCGTAATGTTTGGTGCTGATTATGATATTGGAGACAATTTTAAACCCATTTGGCCCAAAGTGCGTCGTTTTGAACCCTGGGAAATCGACTTACGGTTCCCAAGGATAAAGTTTGGCCTGACCTGAAGGTCACTAGCTGACCTGACGGGTCGAACGGGGTACCGTTGAATTCCTTGGGCACACAGTTATCCATTGCTCTTTGACCCGTGGCTCTAACGCTTAGAGGTCAAATGGCGAGGGTGTGCCTACCACCTCCATCCCCCTCGTTATGGATGCGAGTGAAAATCTGTCCCGTCTGGCGACGGTTAATAGGCGAAGCGTATGATGAACCAGCAAGACACGATCGTTTTGCAGTGGCTCTGTGCAACAGTGCGAGATTGCGTTGCTGCACGCGCCACCGAACGACCTAAACGACGCCCATCATTCTGCGGCAAGAACGGCACAAGCCTTGGAGCACCTGCTGGGGAATCAGGTCTGAAAAAATCGCGTCTTGTTTGGAATCTGACGTATTCCGTAAGAGGAGCACAAGGAGCTAACTCAGACCGAGTGAATCGGATATCTCGCACCGTAATTGTTCGCACGACTTGGAAAGCTTTCCAAACAAACGCATTTTAAGTTATAGTTCGCGACATTTGCTTTGTAATGAGCTCCCTTAGGAATACATCGATAAAAAGGGAGCAGAGCAAGAAGAGCCTGGTGTAGAAGTCAGGTACCTGGACGAATTAGCAGAATCTTCATTTGTCTCTTTATTCACTTCCCGTTCGTTGTGTATTTTGTCTCTTTTAGATTATCCATCTTCTTTTGGGACAAGGGTTCTAGTTAGACATCAACACACAGCTATGAAACGCTTCAGCAGGAGCAAAGCGGTGAAATGCGCAGTCATTCGCTGTACATACAGCAGATGCAAACATCGTGCGCAGTTCCCAGTACACCACGAACGCGGACTTGGCCACCACACGTGACCGCAGCCATCACAGAGCCACACAATGTGGCAGCACAGCCGAGCGACGCCGGCAGTACGGACACCATTCACATTCAGTGAGCCGTTTGAACTCCAGTGTCGAAATTCAGGGTCGAAAGGAAGTTCCGAACTGAAGGCGTGAAACGGTCACGTGATTATTTTCCTAATGCCAGCATGCAGTAAAATCATCATAAGGTCTTTCCGAGGGCCTGAGTTTTGAGTCTCGCCAGATCTGGTGGTAACCGTGCTGTTGAATGAATCGATAGCTGAACTGCACTGCACCAGGAACTGCCGCCTGGCACTCTCGGCGCAGACCGTGAAGAGGTGCAGCAGCCCATCCTGTCGCGTGCACCTGGGCCGGAAAGGCACTCAGGAACACTGTAAACATACGTGCAAGACAGTCGTAGCTTAGCTAAACATACGTGTAAGACGGTCGTAGCTTCCTAGCTGTTTGGAAGACAGCCAGCCTGGTGCGCTCACCACATCCTGGATAAGATTGATTTTTATGCCAGAAACTACCCTCGACTGGAGAAGCTGATTGCCTTCCGAAACTGCTTGCTGTTTCCGTCGGAGCCATTGCCCGACTAGTGTGCAATCACGAACTGTAAAGTGGCGAGACCACGAACTGCAGTGGTCAGGACGTTTCGTGGAAGACGGCGTAGAATGTGGCTGAGACCACCAGAACTTCAGCTGGTTTTGTCAGAAGTGAGAATGTCTACTTTAGAAGATGGGAATAGGTATGAAAAAGGGCCCGGCAGCCCCTCATGTCACTTTGTCCGTGAGCAATCTGAACACTGCGTGAAGAATCTATTTCGCCCCTCTTGTATTGTGTGTGATATTCGCTCTCACGACACCACAGAAAGAACAGCATTGAGTCACGTTCCCATTGTTAACATGTCAAAAAGCTAAGCTTCCCATTCATTCAAAACGGTTTTGCATTGCGCCATGTTCTAAAGGATCAGCTTGTCGGGAGCCTGTAGCTGAATGCCACGCATGCTTCCATGACGTTCAAACCATTCATGTTGGTGTATGTGCGACTCGGTGGTGCATCGCGACATAGGCTTTCAAACGACGCCGGGAATCGATTGTTGAATCGTCGTTGGACGACTACGATGACCATTAAGCGTCGTCCTGATATCTGAAATTGCACGGGCTCTCTGGGCGGAGGAAGGTTTTCTTCGTTGGGTGCCATCATCCCGCGGTCGTTTTGTTTCTAAGCGCCGACCAGTCACTTAGTGTAGCTGATGCTGACCTTTCGCTACTGATGTGTCACAATGACGACAGGTTTGAACGTTCGCGCGACGTGAGGCGCCAACGTCACGAACGTTGTGACTGGAGTGAGTCTGCTGTCGTGCTATTGCCGTAGCTACAGCGGCGGTTTAGTGATGCCGCCGCAGAGCTTCCGTTACTCACACAAGTCAGCAAGACCAAGAGCATGCGTTGGACTTTGAGGCATTTTTACGTTGGGAAGCGGAATAGGATTGTGCACGAAAACGGCCGATTGGCTTGCGAGACCTGTTTGTCCGTCCCCTCCACAGCCGGCTTGGATAGACTCAGATAAACGTTGTCTTTGGCAGGTCTGTTATGTATGTATGGACGGCAGGGGAGCGAGGATGTTTTTCTAGTAATATGTGCTGAATGGATTACTGACATGCTGCCAGCAATGTAGTTTATAGGGCCTCCAAGTCTGATATGTCTTCGCCATTTGAAATGTCTTATTGCCTTTTCGTAAATCAACATCATTCGGATATGCGAGAGCCTGTTTGGCATCCATTCCTTGGTGCTGGTGCTCGTATGGTACGTCTGGTTCATGGATGTTCCGTGAAATTAATTCAGTCCAAAAATTTGCAATCATCGTGGTTGTAAATATAGCGTGCCGAAGAGTTGACCAAAACATTTGTGGGTGCGTTGACACAGGGACAACCCAGTAGCCTCAGACATTGCTTTAGTGTTCGCAATTTAGCAACATAATGCGCTTCAGTTGCGAATGTTTTTGACACATGTACCAAAGAACATCATCAGCAATGTTATTTCATTAGTTTTTGCTTTGCTTCTTTGCGTATTCATAAAGTAACAAATTTGGCCTTCTTTTGGCACCACTGCGTCATTTTTTTCAAGCTCTTCTCCTGGCTCGCAACCTGTTATCTACTGCCATCGCGCTTTGCATTGAGCTAAGAGGTTGTTGCAAACGTAGGAGAACAACTTCTAGTCTAAGGCGGGTTTTTCAAAACATTCGTTTCAGGGGATAAGAAGCCAAACAGAATTACGGCTATCTGTACGGGCTACAGACCTTAAAGAAGTAATGTGCGGAGGGTGTTTTTACCAGAACGCCAGAACAGCATTTTTAGGGTTTAGGGACGAGTCAACTTTAAAATGTTAAAATGCAAAGTATATCTCTAACTTTCAAGTGCTTTCAGGAAACTTGCGATCCTGGAATACTTTGAGTGTCCACCACGGGAAGCCTTCACAAGTGTCTCGATGGACGGCCCGCACGGAGAGTGTTTTGAGGCGAGGCCGCACAAGAACGCTTCCAAGCAATGCCCTCTGGATTCGAGGTCCACACGAGAAAGGTTGTCCGGAATTCGTCACCGATGTAGCCCACAGTGGGGATCTCGATGGGGTCGTCACGCAGTGCCCCCCCCCCCCCGGAAAGGCCTGTCCGACTGAAACAGAAATCACGCGCGTGGCTGACTTCCATTTACTCCGCAGATTATCACCGTTGTCGTTCCCACGTGATAAAAAGCGCCTGCAAACTGCGGACTTTGTCGCTGGCCGATCGTGAGAGTCATATATTTGACGGGCCATGGAGCGTAAGTTTGGCGGGACGCAAGCATACACCCCATCAAGCTTATTTTTGCTACTTTCGCTGCTGAGAGGCCCGGTCTGCACCGGGTGGTCTTGCGCAACTCCGGGTCGTTACCATTTAACAGTGATATTCTGCCACCACACAGCTACCGGGGCTCATTAGCATCGACGGGCACATCGGATGTCACCGTAGGAAAGTATGTGCCGCCTGGGCGCGTCGCCGACCGGTCGGCGTCGCCCAGGGCAGATCGATGGAGCAAAGGCCGCGGACAGGTACGGAATTCCGAGCCATCTGAACAATGGGGTCGGCCGAGGCCCGGACCAGACCCGGAGGACAGCAGTTCGCACCTGGAGAGGTGCCGAACTTTTCGTTCTGGCATATTGGGTCGTATATTTTGCACAAATGGTGTATTTCGTTGCTAAGTTCAGGTTCAAGTTGCGGAAGATGTTCTGTACCCCCGGTCCGCAGAGTTGCATACATGTACCCCTTTACCCTCCAGCGGCGGTTTCCCTTGGTTTGACCAATTTGGTAAACGACATTGTTGAAATGTCAAGGACATTTCGCGTTAATATGTCCTCACGCGACTAATATAAATGCTGTATCATTGTTGATTGAGTCAAGAACTGTGCTTACTTCGCTGCGCATATTCGCAGTAGATGTCGTATCCGATGGGATTCAAGAGCGGCGGAACGTGTTCTGGCAGAGCGGGCACCGGCTTCTTTTCGAGCCAATTCTTTTCATGCAGCGCCTTAGGGTTAATGTTAAACTTCGTCAGTCATGGGGCTTGGTGCTCCCGTGCCCCCTCCCCCCGTTCCTCCTCCTGTGTTGGGATGTACGGACTTACTTGGAAGAAGCCGTAGTGCATTACCCATAACGACGTAAGATTTCGCTGTTAAGTCGATTGTGTTTTTATTCCGTCCGTCCTCCGTAGTTGCGTAGTTGTTTGTTTTTATCGTTTCTATGCCTGTATTTTGTTCCAATTACTGTCATCAGATGAACGTCGTCTTCTGTAACCCCGGAGGAGTTTGTCACCCGGAGGGCAGGAGACCCCATCCCCATCCCCATCCACCCCATCCCCGCCGGCCGCAGACCGGCCACAGCTCCCGGTCCGAGACGAACCCGTTCTGCGTCGCCGTCTGCGAAGCCGCGCGAACGTTCGGCGCGTCGCAGCCACCTGGGCTGCCGATTTGCCCGGCGCAGCGGCTCGGCCGGGCCACCGCCGCCGGATATTGTGTTGGTTCCTGCTGCCGCGGCCGGGCCGCCGCCGCCGGCGTCGGCCGCGGACCGGATCGATGTGCCGGCAAAGACCGCGGGTTTGTTCTTCCTCTGACGCTCCGCCCGGCCGGACGTCTGTGCGTGAGGACCGCCGCTCTTTCGCCTTCGTCACTATCCCTGCCCCACCCCCACATCCAAGTGTGAGGTCACCCAGTGTTCCGATCCTGCTCCGATCTGTTAGGCGTGAGGCCCGAGGTAGCTTTCTCCACCACTCTACCTTACGGAGAACCAGGACGCCGCCGCTCTGACTCTGTCCCTCTGCTTTGCTTGATGTGACGACGCCGCCGCTCTGACCCCGTCCCCCGCTCCGCCAGGTGTGAGGACCGCCTCGTCATGAGCCGCCCCGTCGCCTAGCTGAGTCGCCATGGCCGAGCCGAGCACGGCCGCAGCGAGCACGGCGAAGCCGAGCACGGCCGGGGCGGGCACGTCCGAGCCGCCGCCGTCCGCGCTGTTCAACGGCGCCGCGCCCATCCGGACGCCCATGCAGACTACCGTCTCCCGCTTCGTCAACGCCGTGCCCAAGCTGGAGAGGTGAGCGCCGGACGAGCTGGATCGGAGTGTTGGGCGCCGAGCGGTGCCGGGCCGCAGAGGGTGGACGCCGAGAGCCGCGGGAAGGAGGGGGGGGGGGGCGTCGGACTGGCCGGAGCGCGCCGCCGCGCCTAACGGAAGAGGCTAAATCGAGCCCACACCTGGCCGAACTCGCGGTCTGACGAGAGTGGCGTCGTTGTCGGCGTGCGGCGGCCGAGCTTTGACAGCCCGCCGTGTCTGAAGATTTTCATTGACCTCCTATTTTTATTACTTTTGACGAGAGCCCGTAATAGCCATGAGCCTACTGCGGTTGGTTTTAATATACGTCTGAAGTCTGAAGTCTGGGCAGACGTGAGGCCGGATGTAGGATATCCGTGCGGATATCCTCTGTGCGGATATCCGCGAGGCTGTCTGTGTCGGGAACGAGCGTCGCACCAGCCGGCCGGAGACGGTCACGCGTTATGCGAGAGGCTAGAGACAGTCCCGTCTGTTTTCGAACCGGCCGCTGCTGAGACGTTGATAGCCTGTGAGCCGTAAAAACAGAGTTGGCAGGATCCTTAAACGCTTTAACAGGTGTACTGATGGGGCGAGGGGACCGTGCGGCCGGACTTGAAGATGGTCGATACGAACGAAGGTCGGACTTGAAGATGGTCGATACGAACGAAGGTCGGACGATGGGACGATGTTTGTTTGGACGATGTTTGTGGGAATTTTATAACAAAGATGCCGTCAGTCGGCTCCGGGTGCTCGTGGCTTTTTTGCAACAAGTAGAAGCATAAGTTCGCTGTATTCTGGGACGTGGCAGTTGCAGAAATTTTCGTTGACCGTTTTTACGTCGGTTAATTGCCAAGACTAAAAAGTGTGATGGTTTGTTTGGCGAATTTATAGAGTAGGTTTGATTTTTTTGCCAAATCAGGGAACAATTTGCCACAAAAACATCGTTTTACAATTCTGTTTGTTCAGACGCATTGAACATTGTCAACTCATAAACGTTATTTTTACGAATCGTTGCGGCTTTTAATACAGTGCGAGATATGGACCTAAGTATCTAGAAACACTCAAATGACGACGCGATCTTGTGTCAGTGCTATCCATGAATAAATTGGTCGCGAATTTTGTTCGCGATTATCGGATTGGTTGCTGCCATTGCGTTGGACTCGGGCACTGTCATTGTACACCGGACCACATGGGCCAGCTGGTGCATCAGCCTGCCCGAGGCGGTGAGTACGAGTGTGTGGAATTATTCTGTGGGACGGTCTAGAAAACAAATTATGGGAAGCAAACCGCATTACAGACTATGGGAAACAAATCTCATTACAGACTTTGAAACGCTGAGCAGTGTTGAGCAGGGACGGTTCTAGAAAACAAATGATGAGAAGCAAATCACTTTTCGGAAAACGAAACGTTGAGCAGGATGTTGCAGTTAGTCTCTTCCCTAGCCTCTCAATTTGTCCGTCGGACCATTCGACTAATTTGCCGTTGTGAAAACGGCCATTGGTCAAAGGTAAAATCGGTTCGAGTGGAAGGGAGTTTCCAGCACATGCCGGTACCCCTCGCGTAAGGACCATGCCTTAGGGGAAATGAATGATGTGTTATGAATAACCCCTTCATTTTGTAGAATTTCACCTTGTCTCTGTGAAATTTATTATTGCACCTCTGGGCGCTGCATGCAAATGAAAAGTCTAAAAGCACTGATGTCCTCATATTTTGGCCATAGCACAGCATTCCTGCCACTTTGTCTAGCCATGCTTGTGCAGCTTTCATGCATTTTGAGCAGAAATTGTGCGGTTTGTTCTGTATCCAATGACATCCTCTTTACCGACAGGGTTTGTTGTATTTGCATTTGGTTTGGTGGCATGGTAGCAGAGTGAAAGCCACCATTAGAGTATGTTGGATAATGAGTTGAGCTGTTTGATTATGACATTAGCGGAGCGTGCATTGTGAAGTGCAGGTGGAGCGAGACAGTTCACGTTTAAGGCCGAACGGTAAGCCATTCTGGGTTGAAATGTTGCGTGACGTTGTCATGAATTACGAAATAGGAACTGCAGGACCTACAGTAAGTTTCGGAGGATGACGGCGCCCGACATCACTCAGACAACGCCTCGGTAGCAGGAAAGACAAAGCGAGGTTTGCAGGTTTCACATGACACGAATAAATCTTTTACGCTGATGGCATTTCTTGCATGATGCATGTCTGTCGCGTGTTGGATAAATTATCCTGTTCCGTTTTGCCCATGGAACGGGAGCTGGACATGCGGAACGTGATCGTGTTTTTTATGGCACCTTGAACTGAATTTTTTACGCGGCCTTTTTTCTGTATTCAGATTTATGGCAGCCTCTTTGGCGAGCTCTTTACTCCGATAACGCAAACGCGAGAGCTGCAGCACATATTGCAGCCGTTAAGACGAAGTTACTAATATCATTATATAAAACAGATCTGAAAGTAATCATAACTCTCATCTCGCTGAGTTTTGAAGGAAAAGGCTTATTCGATTGTGTAGTCTTACCCGATTACGAAGTCGGTTTTGTAGGGTCTTATTGTGCTGGGGTTATGGCGACCAGTGCAAAAATTAAGGTGCGTGAGTTTGATGATGCCTGCTGTTTGTTTACGTAGTTAAAATGTGTTCTGTTGTCGCGGATATCGTCGAAATTTGTCAAATTATGGCTCAAAATTAAATGTTGGGAAATACTGAATTAATCAAATGTGTTCTTTGTTTTTAACAGAAATGGAGATTAGGTTGTTGCTGATGATTCGCATATGCAGAATGGTGTACACACAACACTTTTCCAGCACACTGACGGTGTCCATGTTTGAAATCCGTCACTTCGTGGCTGATCACTTGTAGGCTCGTGGAGGAACTCATACTTATAAACAATAAGCTTTGTCGTGATAACCCAAACTATAAGTCGCCTAAAAACAACATAAATTTAGTGGCCCGCCCGGTTCAGTCAGAACGCTTTCTCCAGATTAATAACTTCACAGCCACAAATCCCTGAATCGTGTAATTCTCGCCAAGGGTAGCTCAATTTTTCTACGAGTTTGACATTTGCGTCCACGGTATGCTAGCTCGCAAACTCGTTTTTCTACACAGCTATTCAGGGAGTGATGTTTTCTGTGCAAGAAGTTTTCTATGTGACATTTTTGAGGCCCTCAATAACGACAGCGAAGTATATCATGGGCGCGCGTAACGTCTTTCGTTGGTATGGACAAAAAACGTCGCTGATGGCGATTTCAGTATCCATTTCTCCAGTACACATATATATGGACATATATATATATATATATATATATATATATATACATATGTATGTATCTAGTGACTTCAGAAAAGTAATTAACTAAAAACTGCTTTGTTTAATAACGTGTCGATATGAAACAATAGGGGCTTGTGCAGACCAATAAACACAAACATTTGCTGGCCTGCGCCCACTCATCAGCGCCCACCAAGCAGCAATTACAGATAGGACGCAGCCAAATGGAACTCGCGGGAAAGCCATGGAATATCGCTCTGAGCTCCCTTAAATGTAGAGTTTTGAGGGGAAATGTATTTTACAGATCGGTTTTTTAGAATGCAAACTGCGACTTAGCTGTTTCAATTCAAAACTTGTTAAGATGGAACATTCCACTTGTAATTCTGCAAATGGGGTGCAAAATGTTGAAATGGTTCGGTTAATTGTGATATTGCAAAATACATGAAAGGAAGATAACTGGCAAGCAATATTTAGAAATGTTCCTCCGAATTTCAGGATAACCTAGCAGGTCGCGTTCATCATGCCCATCACGCCCCTTGTCGTTTGTACTCTGACCAGTGAAAACCCAGGACTTTGCAACTGCGCATTTAAGTCTCGGATGAGCATAGTTAAGTCTAAACAGATGGGTTCGCTTTTCGAAGTATTTGTTTCGTTTGACTGAGCCGTTGCGCGATGAATTCCGATTTCCCAGCGGACCAATTCTGGAATGTATTTGCCTCTGGACTTCCAGTAATCGTCACGCTTCACCGCTGGATGTTGAGGCTGCAAAGGCCACCGGAGTCAGCTTAGTTCCAGCGAGCTTTTGCACCGGACAGTGATGAGGACGCAGTGCACGCCTGAGGAGCCTGTATACCCGGTCACCCCGTTTCCTTCGGCCAACATCATGTCGACTGGCGATGCGCCGCCGGGCGCGCCGCTCGGCACAGCCCCGTCGCCGGCGACGCCGCGCCGGATCCCTCCAGGCCGGCCGGACCGCGCGCCGCTGCGGCCCATCGCCCCGATTTGGTGGCCTCGTCCGCCGTCCGGCCGCCGGGTCGGTCCATCGCGCCCGAAAAGGCACCATTTCCGCGCCGCGGAAGCGGTGCCGCCCCCCACCGCCGGGCACGCTCCTCGCTGATTGCCTCCTTGTGCTGGCCAGATGACGGGCGGCCTGTCCGAGTCTGCCCAGATGACGCTTCGGACATTGCGTCATCGCGTCGGCGCGGGGCGACGCGCGTTGCGGCCGGCAGGTTCCGCGCCCAGCTCCGGCTCTGACGGAAACGCGGCGCCAGCGGCCGGAAACCGCACCCTCGCCGACCGGCGGCCGCCAGTGGCCGTCCCTGGCGAGTTTTCTGACGATTTGGGACGGCTCTGGCTGCTCGGGACAACACCTCGGGCGGGGAGCACTTTGCTGTTTCGTCGCAGGCCATCCGGGTAGCACGGCCGCTGGAAAAGGGCAGTCGAGAGCCGTCGTGAAAATCCGGGGTTATCTGGCGCCAGGCTGGTTTCTACGTCTCCGGGGGCCGTCACCGACTGTTGGCCTGTCCCAGATAACGGGCTGACCGAATATAGAGATGGTGCCTGCCGTGCGCTAAGATAGTGCCAGATTTGTCGCAGCGCACCGAGCTTCTCTTTTGGTGCTGAACGAATGAACAGATATTTGTCTGCTTTGTTGTCTTTTATGTTGATTTGCTCTCGAAGTAAAATGGGTTAGCCGTCGTTCTAAATATCCTTTTGCGGATAAAAGATGGGAAAGTAACAAATACGCTTTTTGCTGGTGACAGATACAGCACTTTAAAAACCATTGCGACGCCTTCTTCATGGACTTATTTGTATTTAGTGTTTTGTAATCATGCATCATAGGGATTTATACCATTTATACAATATCGGATTGCTATTGCGCTAATTTTAACAATATCCTATATAGTAGTACGAATAACTACAGGAAAATGTAAATCAGGTCGTAAGTTACACAGTGAACAAGATACTAAAGAAATTAGTCCGAAAAAACGTTTTCTAAAGCTAGCGGAACGTTGTAGAGTCGCCATGTCGTCGGAATTCTGGCTATCGTGGTACAGAGATTTGCAGAGATCTATTATGAATAACAACCTGCACGTACTGCCAACATTTTCAGCCTCCTCTTTTCAAGTTTCCCTTCCTAACAGAGATTCTAGGGATGCTGTTTGAACTCCTTTGTCTTGGGCTTAAGTTAAACTTTTGCGACTTCTTGTTACATTTGTGCCTGCGGTCAACGTGAAATCTGGGACGAGTTTCCCAACAACCTACATTGTGTCACTATGGGAGGGTGGGAGGCTATTTCAGAAAGTTGTGCTGGTTGGTTTAGACCTGTTCTGCGTTTTTCCATTAATGTTCTCCACCTGTTGATGCTGCTCTGTTTCTCGCGAGATGGCTGGGATGATGGAAAAGTACATAAGGGAAACGAAGACTGGATAATGTCTGGCCTTTGTGAATGGCGCAGGATGATTCTGTGTGTAATAGCACCATGACTTATGGCATTGGTAGATTTTGCCTCGATTCCCAATTTTTATCTTTGTCCTGTCTGTGATTTGCACAAACATTGGCTACTCTGCGATGATCAAGCCGCTAGTCGTTATTTTTTTCGTATGTGCCGCTGAGACGTGCACGACTGAGTCCCCTGCCCAGTGTCGTTTCTGCGTGGTAGTTTGGCTGCCAAGCCAACTCCGTACACGAGCGGCGATCGGCATTGCCCACTAAACCGTCGGTATTGTTCGAATGGAGGGAACATCGCGACCCGGGGCGACTGGTTCGACGCGTACGGTCCGGACGGAACCGGAAGTGTCAGTTCCTCATCTCGGGCATCTGGACTAGAGCCGAAGCAACCTAAGCGAGTACTGCTGTCATTGCCTGCAGGCTCTGCAGTAACGTCGAGTCTGTCCTGCTCTCCGACTTGTACGCTGTCCACGAGAATAACGTAGGCACCATCGCCACTCAGGTGCCGTGCATGAAGGAGGTCCGGCGCTGATCGGCGACCCAGCTTTCCAGACGTCGATGCACTGGCGAACAGCGGCACCGTCTGGGTGCGACGATCCAGTGCCCAGCGTCCTCTGGCGGCCTTGGCTACACTGAAAGACGACTTGTTTCAGGCCATTTAAGTCGCGAGGGATTTGTAAAGACATCATTCCCCGAGCGGTTTGGAAAGTGTTAATCGACGCTGAAGGTCGACCAAACCATTTTCCCCATACGTTCGGAATGCTCAAAGACTGATTTGACATATCCTGCCAATACGCTAGTAAAAAAATTTCCGGTTCTCGTCATTGTTTGTAAACTGTTCCGAAAGTAGCCATACTCTCGGCCAATCGTTGTCGAGTTCGCGTGGAACAAATTGGCTGATCTGTTACCTTCATAGGGGTGTCAAGATCGCCGATTTCGAATTTTTTCACCGCCGAAATGTCCTGAGGGCGAGGAACAGGACGGGACTTTTAAATGTCGGCAGCCCAGGCCCAGGCGTGCCGTTACCAGTGCGTTCCCCAATAATTCTGCAGAAGTTTGCCACGACTAGCGAGGCCTTTCACTTTGAGAGCTCACTAAATATGAAAATGTTAGTTTGGTACGAACCTAGTGTCAACTGCAGTGTTCCCGACAGTATTCAAAGTGTTAACTTGTTTATTTTTACCTTCAGATCTAGTCAGACGTGGTTGTCATGCAGGCACTTGTTGATTCTTGTCACATGGTAAATGCTACAAAATTATTCAAGACCTTATTACAAAATTATGGGTGTTCCGTGGCGTCATCGTGATCCTCGATGAGATGATGTCTTCTGGTTCCGTCCCTAGATGTCGCTACGGCAGCCTGTTGGTCGCCCAGAGGGCGCCAGGGTTGGTGGAGTTCCTCCTGTCAGCGAGCTGAAAAATGTAGTTTCACGACGCTTCAAAGAGCAAGCTTAAAAGAGCAAAACTTTGAGAAAAGAAAACGCTTAAAAATGCAATTCGCGTAATACGCTGAGGTGGAAACAGAAAACGATTCGGAATTACTCTGATTCACTGAAAACAAGAATTGTATGATACCTCCGGATACGTGCTGCATTAAACAGCTCCCCTGAGAACACTAAGACTTATCCATAGGTGGGCATCGTTACTAAAAAATGTAACTTCGTTACTCGTTACTCCGTTACTAAAAAAAAACAGTCCGTTACTCGTTACTCCGTTACTCTGCCTTAAAAAGTAACGGAAGTTACCGTTACTCCGTTATTCCGTTACTTTTTTAAATGCAGTGAAAACCAAGCGAACGCGGGTTTTAAGTCTTTTATGCTGCTTTGTGGTTGTAAAACGCATTCCATATACAAAGGGAAGAAACAAAAAGCGCTTACCCAAAACACTCCGCTAGCTGCCCACTGCCCTCACCAGCCGTTGTGGAGTCGGCGGCGCCGGGACAACAGCCGCGGCGGGTATTCTACCACTGTGTTAACCACAGTGTTCAAACCAACGAATTCCTGTTCACTGCCCGCGGCGCCGACGGAGCGGGAACAACCGGCGCTGGAGCGGACGCATGCAAAATGCGACGAACAGCGGACATCTATCGACTGGGTTTGATCAACAATGCCTCTCGAAGTATCCGCCCTGAACATAATGGTCTCCGTTCAGAGCTCGTTTCGGTCTCGCGAACTTCTTGTTTTGTTTTGAAATTGTGTGTATTAGTTTGTGTACGAGCGCGTGCGTGCAGGTAAGATTCCTGATACCCCTGACGTTTTTTAATACCAAACGACGAAGGACTCAAAAAAACATGACTGATATGGATTTTATTATTGTGAAATAAAAGACTAAAAAAAGGTGCTTTAGTACCTCTTCAGCACCCTTGAAAAGACAAATTAGCTATAAAAACATGCTCATAAGTAAGATGCAACGGAGGATGTTAGCCGTTCACAAGTGGAACATTTTGGAACGATGACGAACCTGACCTGACCCCTGTGAAAGGCCAAAATTGATATCAATGAACTCGCTATTGTCTTACGGTTCAGTATATGTCGCTTAAGTTCAGCTTTTCAGGGACAAGGTATTGTGTCTATTTACCTAATTCCAAGGACGTGTTTTGACCTTTCATGGCGTCTGGTGGCCTCAAAATTGACCTGAGGTCAAAACTCTTGAATGTTTTTGTCTCGGTTTGACAAAACCTTTCCGCCGGTGTTTTCCTTTTTTCCGTGGGATATATGGGAGCCGAGATCCTGGGAGGTGCGGAAATCCGCGTTCCCCCTCCGGCCGGGCAAAGGGCATTCTGAGCCCGGCCGGAGACGGGTTAAAAACACTTCCTTTAACCCTATTCCCTGTGGGGGGGGCGATTCTGCTACCCGTGTCTTTTTGCTTCTCGCTCCCACACTGTTTGCCGCAGCGCCACAAGATTTTCTGGCATTTCATGGAATTGATACACACGTGTTTTGTCAACATTTCAAAAAAAATCGGTCCCGCAGAGGCGGTTCCAAGCCCCCGTTTTCGGCGGTAATGTGCTGTGCGTGAAGCTGCAAAGTTGTGCGGTTCACTATCGTGACATTCTGAGTAGAAATAAAGATCACTGACTCATTTATATAGTCATACACATCCTAAACAATGCGTATGCACACACATTTTCAGGCGAACGCACACCCAGGTACTGAAAAAATGGGGAGCACACTATTGTGCTTATGGTGCCCTCCCAATTTTGTTTACCTGGATCCACCTCTGCGCTACATATAAACTTAAACTGGCTTGCTAGTTGTACATCTGATGTTTATATCACCCAAAACAAACAAAAACAAAGGAAATTTCTTATTTCAAAAATCACCCTTCTTGCCCTCCCTGGAACTGCCTATGGTTTTCTATTTTAAATTTCAGCTTTCGGTATATAAAAGACTTGGACATTCCAAGCTGAACCGTGTTATTCCCATAAAAATTGGTTGGTAAACACGGCCGCAGTGACCTTTCAAAAATGCCGAAATTTTGGGGTTTGTTTGCCCCCACGCCCTATTTTCGCAATTTTTTAATTTTTGGGGTCCGGAATTGGAGATCTCGTTGAGACATATTAAATGGCATTCATCCCATCAACATTGGACGAATGCATCTCGAGATCTCTGGAAGGGCGGGGAGGGGAGGGGGCAGAATTGGTAATCTTCACCTTTCGGCCAATGCATATTTTTCGAAGGTGCAAAAGTGGCAACGGCTCATATCATGTTTGAGTTTGGGTCCTCACTTCTGCGTCTACAAAAAACATGTGTCAGCCGAAAGGTGTTTCGGCCAGTTGATATTTTTTTCGGGAACGCAGGAGTGGTAACTCGAATCGCATGGACAATGTACCCTGTCCTCCAAGTTAAAAATGATTTAACCCAACCTAACCTAAAACCTACTGTATGGTTGCAGGGATTGCCCTAGATGGGCATGTAAAACTAATTTTTGTTAGGTTCAATTTGCCTGTTTTTTGGTTTGGTTAGCTCGTATAGGCTGAAGACAAACATGTGTCAACTGAATCAAAATTCAAGAGTTACCTAACCAAGTCAGTTTACACATCCAGTAGGGGCCAGTGCTTAGAAAAATACCTGAATGGGCTAAATTGTTAACACAACTTGTGTTGCCACTTCCGCGTCTCCAAAAATTACGCGTAAGCGTCGGCCGAAAGGTAGATTACCGCAGATCTGCCCCCCCCCAGGGTAATGTGAATCTCACTGCTTGCAGAGAATATGGTTAAGGCAAATAGTCCAAGCAATAGTCGACAAGCTTCATAATTATGCTTCACTACTGACAACTTATTGTGCACATTCTGTTCTCACCTGGAAATAACGTAAATAATGCTTCCTCTTGATATGTGCCTTTAGGTTTGAAAGGCTACTCTTGTGACCCTTGATTATAACCTCTTTCGGTCGGCACAGGACATACGTAAAAATGACGTTTCTCCCCTCCTCCTTAAACTCAAAGTACGTTTCTAGATGTGGCCATGGGTGACCCAGACCGGGCTCGTCCTCTGCCTCCGAAGCTGAGGCACCGTCGGACTCGGAGTCAAGGTTTTCGACCTCCAGTGGCGGCGTAAAGACGCCTTGATGGGACATTTAGTGTTATTTTTTTTTATTTTCTAAAAAATAATTCCCCCCCCCTCCCCTCCACCAATAGGGGGGGGTATTTTTTTTCTAACTTTTTTTTTTTTTTGGGGAGTGTGGGGGTGGTAATTTTCCTTTCTAACTTAACAATTAAAATCTCTGCTGTTCCTGTATAAATGAATTACTTTGGTATCTCTTAGCTTGAAAAATGACGACTGTTCAATTTATCATTTTAAGCTTCATATCAAACTTCCAAAATTTAAAATTTTTTTCCCAAAAGAGACCAAAGTCAGCTGGCCTTTATACTGAACCATTGCCGCCAGCTTGCCGTCAACGTTTATCAGCTGACGAATATTGTAAACATTTCTAGCCACAGCTCGACAGGCCAGAAATCATGCGTGGACGATCCCTCTGGCTTTGGAAATGTACCTGAGATCGCGCCCCCTGATATTGCCATGGAGGAGTATTTATTGTCTTCAGGACGCTAAAATTTTCCTGATTTCTCTCCAGTTTTCGTGTTATCAGACACACGAAGGAATCTGCAGAGGCCAACGCGCAAGAAAGCACTAATATCTGGTGAATGCATTTCCTGTCCCGTTACGCACGCCTTCGATTCAGCATTCGCTACGTTCTCGCACGCAAAAGAAATGCGATCTGATTTGTTATTATACTCTTGGTTTCGTTTATTGCAATGCGCCTGAGGAAGAAAGGAGCGTCATTGTCACATTGCGAGTCACGGGATGTGAGCATACATGAACGGGCCACGGTACCCAGCCTTGCCCAGTCTGCCGAGTCCAGTGCTATTCAGATCTCCCAAGTCACTGTCAGAGATAGGCGGTCCCAGTGCAGTGACTCCCCGACAGCCACCTGGCGCGGAGCTTCTGCTGGCACCGTTTGCGGACCGAAGCCTGCCGCGCGGATAACGTGCTGTCAGCGGCACTCTGTCAGTCATCGCCCCAGCGCAGCTGTCAGACCTGTCGGCGGCGCGGCGCCTGTTCCCTCACCCCCCCCCCCCCGCTCTTCCTGCTGACGAGGGCACGCAGGCCGGCAGATAAAAAGCTTCTATTGGGCTTCCCTAGGAAGCCTCTCTGCAGTCTGCCTGGCAGCCTATTTTGATAAATTCATGCGTGGCTCATCCAGGGCATTTCTGGATCCATACGCTTGCCCTCAAACGTGAACGTTGCTTCAAACGATGTTTTGCAAAAGTAGCGGATTATTCGTCGGAGCGCCATTTTTCGAGGCGGTTTTTCCCCTTTCATTTCGGTCGTTGATTGCAAAGCAGATTTAAACGCGAATGCCGATGTAAACTTCCTTGTTTATTTAACTTTCATCGTTCGAAACCGGGAAACGGCGTGAGCTCTCGTCGCAGCTGATTTTCAGTTGCAGAGTTCTGAGAGTGGCATGTGAGCTCGTTTACCGTCTCCGATCTTCATCTAAGATGCTTCAAATGCTGTTCATTTGCTGCATCCAACGCAGCATCGTTGGGGGCAGACGGCACTCTGGCTGCAGCAGGCTGTAGTTTCTGCAGTTCCGTGCCGACGTTTGATGGGACCTTCCATTAAAGAGATCTGGCTGTCCCGTGACTGGTTCAGCTGTGACCCGGTCACTCGCCTGACAGAGGTCAACTGAACGCCAGGGAAGGTACGAGGAGGAGACCGAAAAGAATGCGTGCAATAGGAGGGAGGGGAGTCGGTCTGGAGATAATACGGACGTCACTTGGGATCGGGACGACTGCGGAAAGTGTGAAGCGCTTTATGCAAGTTCGTCTGAAACTATGCACGAGGCAACATAGAACAGCGGTTGCATACAAGCAAAGTAGTGACGGTGAAGTATCACTGCATTCTTATGTTTTCTGAGTTGACCTTGAGACGAGATCCTTTGTTCGACGCATCTGATTGGCACATCTCCAAATTACGCGTCAGGCCGCGGCACGAAGAAACCAAACAAATGACAAAATGTTTCTGAATTTTGTCGGATCGTCACGGCTCACTGATGCTACCATATTTTCGCTCAGCGTTCCAATCCTGTGTCGTGCGGCCGCCTGCACGGCCGAGATCAAGGACGATAACTGCGATCCTCAGTCTACTGTCTGGGCACATCGAGAACAGCCGGCGTAGTCTTCTAGACCAAGCGACGTTGCCAAGCGACGCTAGACACACTGTGGTCGTTCCAGGGATAATGCCAAAATCCAGGCCTTGGACAGCTATTGATGACAATATATCCTTGATCTCCGGAACGCTTGCATGTTAAACGAGCCTAGTCGATCCGAGCCAATTAATTACCTCCTAAATATATGCTGACGACAACAGATAAGGGGGATCGATTGCTTGGACGCCAAACGAATCGTTAAGCCGGCAGGCTTTATTGCATAGCTCACTTCGGCAGCTAACACGCAAAACCTGACGTCCTTTCTTGACGCTAGTGCCTACATCACGTAGGTCGATAACTATCCAGGTACTATGCCGAGTTAATGTGCATGACGGATTTTGCCGTGTGTTTAGTCCACTGTGCGCTTTGTCGTGAGGAGTGTTGGGCACCCAAGCGGTTCGACGGAAGCTTCAGGAACGGGGGCTCCAGAAGGTCACCCGACACGCTTCACGAACACTTCAGCGAGTAGCCCGTTGTGCTGCAAAGTGCAGGCACATGTGACCGATTGGCTCCATAGGTTTCAACAACGTAATATTCATCGGCCTGGCAGTATGGCCGGAAATTTTCGAAAGATACTGAGGAATAAGGGGGTCCACACAGGATTTCAGACCGTTCCTTTCCAGTCATTCCCATAGGCCTAAAGTTCAAATACCTGAATATTGGGGGGGGGGGTCCGGGCTCCGCCTCCCCTCCCCAAGATCACCAGCCATGCCTGGCAGTTTCCAATTATACTTGGTTCAGCGGTTCGAGAACCGTCGATAAGATACTACCCAGGCTTGAGTCGCATAACCTAGAGTCTCGTCAGGCTTCAATAATGCACGGACCGCTGTAATAACACACCAGTCTGTTGAGGTGTTTCATTACACTATAAAAGAACCGCTGCAGGCTTCGGTAATACACGAACTAGATGTCCCATAGGTCTGATAATAAATGAACTACTCGCGCTGCAGTAATTTGGCCGTCCCACGTTATTCTGTTTATTATTTTATATGTTGAATATAGCTATAGATACGTATGTATATACGTACATACATGAAGATATATATATATATATATATGTATGTATTTATATATATTGCACAGAAGACTATTCACATTATTTATGGACATCCAAAAATGGGGAGGCTTCGAGCAGTCGAATGTTAATTTAGTTGGTTTCAACCGAAATGAACTCGGTTTTCCAACACCTCTTACTTTCCTCCTACTTATTTACTTACCTTCCCCTTTATGAAACTGTCGGTGTTTAACGTTTCTAGTCCCGGCGGTCACAAAATTAGCATTGCTACCCAGCCGTGCTGTTAGCCTGAAAGACACCAGTCTGCTGAGGTGTTTCATTACACCATGTCGCCGGTCTCCAGGTTTCTCGTCGGCAAATGTACGCTGATTGGTATGGACCTCCAGAGGAAATTGCCTGCGTCATTTCCCGGTGGTATCCGGTCGCGGTCGGCCATCTTTGCAGCTGCCCTATGGCAGGACGCGTCGCAGACCGCCGGCCTGCAGTCCGGTTCCGTCCTGCACAGGGTAGAGTAACAACCATGTCAACCAGGCTTAGCCTTTCAATCATGTCTTTGAAATATCTGATGAGTTTCAATCTCAACGAATAGCTGCATCTCACTTATTTTAATGCATGGTGGCAAACCGCGTCCACTCATTCTTGTGGCATTTTTTTCGCCTAGGTGAGTGGGATAAACAAGCTTTATTTCCCGAGTGTCCTAGAGGCCCTCATTCGTGTAGTGGAAGCGAACTACATCTATTCTTCCCGAAAGCACACCAGACCCCGAAAACAGAGCAAGCGGGCCAGGCGATTCATTTCCAGAAATGGGGATCTCTCTGATCCCCCATCCCGCCCTAACACATCTCGGTCCTCACATACCTCGGTCCGATCCGCCGTAACACACCTCCAACACCCAACTCGTTTGTTGTCCCGACCCTGCATAGCCGGCTGGATAGCACGGGAGCTGTCCGCACTGAGACCTGCGTGACATCTCGGCACGGCCAGCAGACCGTCTGCGAGGACGGCTGCCGTCGGCCGAGCAGCGGCGGCGGCCCGGACCGCTGCACGTGCAGAGCAGACATGCGAGCGATAGCGCCGCTGACGACGGAGCACCGTCTGTCGCGACTTCCTGCCGGAACCTGTCCCCAGAGAGGTCAGCAGTCCTGGACAACCGAGTCAGCTGGCGCCACCGGGCCAGCCCAACGCTCGTCCTTCGCTCGGGCTGGCTATCGCCGTTGACAGGCCTCTGTCCTATGTCTCCGCCGTGGAGCGGCAGGGTCAGATGCCGTTTGGGCCGGCCGGGGCGGAGTCTGACGCCCGGCCGAGGGGTGGGACGTTTTGTCCCGGCCGTGGGGTGCGGGGTCGGACACCCGGCCGTGGGGTAGGGGTTCGATGTTTTGTCCCGGCCGTGGGGTGCGGGGTCGGACACCCGGCCGTGGGGTAGGGGTTCGATGTTTTGTCCCGGCCGTGGGGTGAAGGTTTGGACGCCGTTTAGCCCGGACGGTGGAGTCGGCCGCTGCCGGGCCGGACGTCAGTCACGCGCCGCGCGCGCCGCCGCCGGCAGCTCGGACGTCGGTGGGTGGCGGGACGGCCGGTCAGTGCCCCGTCCAGCCAGTGAGGAGCGGGTCGGAGTGCCGCCTCGGACCGCGGGCGGCGTCTGGTGCGGGCCCGCGGCGTCGCACGTGCCTCCCAGTGCCAGCGGCCATGGAGCCCCCCGCCGTCGAGGTCAAGCACGCCATGTGAGTTCGAGAGACGTCGTCCCGTTCGGGCAGAGTGACTGCGGACCTCATGTCCGAGACGTGTTAGACCGTGATTGGACTTCTTGGGGATCAGAGGGATCCTCATTTCTGGAAAGGAATCGCCTGATGGCTCCTTTGTTCTATTTCCTGGATCTGGTGTGCTTTCGGGGAGGATAGGTGTAATTTGCTTTGGCTAGATGAGTGATTGCCTTAAGAACACTCGAGCAATAAAGCTTGTTTATTCAACTCACCTAGGCGTAAATAAATATCACAAAAATGAGCGGACGCGGTTTCTACCATGCATTAAATCAGTGAGACGCAGTGATTCGTTGGGGTTGAAATTTACGAAATATTTCAGAGACATGCTTAAAAGGCTTAGCCTGGTTGACATGCTTGTTACTCTACCTCGTATGTGACAATTTTCTCTCCTCATTTAAATGAGTGTCTGCATCATCATGCGTCCAATATGTTGATCATTCGTCCATCATTTTCCTAACTTTTCTTCATTACTTACTTGCATTGATATAGGGTGTCTGAGACTCAGTCTCTGTCTCAGACTTCCTTTAGCGTGAAGACGCGTTCAGTACGAGCGAGGCCGAGCGCAGATTTAGTCTTACTTCAACCAGAAGAACAAAAATTAAACCGAGCGGCTGGCCCGAACCGGTTCGGCCCGGCCCCGCGTTAACGCTGTCTGGAGGCTAGTAACTTTGCAGTCAGCTGGACAGCAGGTCATGAAGTTTGCACCATAAGATAGCCTAATTATTACGTTTAATGCATTTGCGTTTGTGATGAGTTGCCTGGAAAATTATTTTTTAATTTTTTAGTTTTGTTTTATTTTTCTGCTTATTTTTACTTTCCTTCTATTTCTATTTTAAAGATATTTCTGCGGAAGTAATGTTTTCGTTCTTTAATTATAAAATTGTATAAAATATACTTAAAAAATATTCTTGAAAAGAAATAGTGTAACCCTGCTAAAATATGTTCAGTTACTGTAAAGGGGCTACTCATTTCACACAAAAAACGTTGTTTGGAATTACTTTATCGGACTTCATTCTGGTTTCCTGTGTAAGAAATATGTATAGCTTCGGCAAAATGGTCTTATCATGGTAACGGTATGTGCCCTTTTTTTTGGGGCTGCCATTGTTTAGTGTAGCAGTACCTAGAATAAAACGTAACATTCTTATACATTATTTTTTTATATAAAAACAAGTTAAATAAATTACACACTCTACGTTTCAGCCATAGCTGGAGATGGAGGGACGTTGAAAAGGTCTAAACCCTTGTTATACGATATTTAACGTTCGGCCCATGACAGTGGCCAGGGGCGCAGTCAGGATTTTTTAAGGGGAGGAGGACGGAGCTCATTGTGAGCTGAAATTATCCGAAACGTGCATGCTGGGAAGACGATGTGCAACGATAATTACAAAAACGCGGGCCTAAGAGGGGCCGGGTCCCCGGGCTCCCTTTGCCTGCGCCGATGACAGTGACTGGCAACAAACAGTTAAAATCCTGATCAGACCCCTCTCCACGCCGTCCAACAATTTTCGGAAATCTCCAATCCCGGTGTCAGCGCCGAACCATCTTCGGGTGCCTCAACACATGCGATTTAACACATGGGATTTAACAAGTCAGAGGGAAGAACTGTTTCCATAACATGGGAAGAGCATTGAAAGTAAGAAACTCGTTGCTGAAGATGGCCTGGCGCTGAAAGGTTGATTATCTGCTGCCCTTATCTTCTGTTTATATCAAAGCCAGCTTTTCCCTGCGTAAACAGAGTTTCGTTGTCCAACGATGCCGAAAGTTTGGAAGCCAATCACAGCCATTTTTAACGTTATTAGATTATTTAGATTGATGAAATGTTCGTCACTACCTTACACAAAGTTTAGAAACTCAAACTTTTGGGAGTTAACTAAACTAAGCCATTCAGGCTGAGTTGCGATGGAAGCGGCAGGTTTCGACAGGGCGCAGCCAGGATTTTCTGAAGGGGGGGAGGGGTCGGAGTTCAGTGTGACCTGAAATTATACGAAAGTTACCTGCTGAAGACGATGTGCGGTGGTTTTCACAAAAATGCGGGCCTAAGGGGGGCTCGGGCCCTTGCACCCCCCTGTGGCTGCGCCGGTGGATTTCGAGGTTATGTGCGGAAATCCTCAAATTCTCCAGACTCTTCGGTTCCGTACTGGATGATGCAGCAGCATGCAATTGTAGAGGATACAGACAGATGCGTCGATTTCTGTAAATGATGGGCGAGGGGGCGAGCCGAGGGCACGACAATCTAACTTCTCCTCAAATATGAGTTTCTCAACGGATTTAGCCCACTCTGTTTTGACGAACGGAAATTTATAAGCTTTTTGTAGCCATTTATCAAATAAAAAAATGCATTTCTCCCATGTATATATATATGAGGATATATATATACAGATATATATATATATATATATATATATATATATATATATATATATAGGATAGAAAGATAGGTACATTCCTTTAGACTTTTTACCTTCTACCTATCTCTCGCCTATTGCGGCCGTTCTTTTCGTTACCATTACTCATTTCCCTTTACCTAAAACCGGCAGAAAATATTGGGGCTCAAACCGGCATTGGGGAAGGGGACCAAATGAAGAGGGCCATGACATTCTCAAAAAAATACAAATCGACACTCCTGGATATAGATGATGGTTGTTCGCTCACTTCTGCCTCCCACCACAACTCTTTTCAGTAGTGACGCCGTCCCGGCCGCGAATCCCATGTCTGTGAGTGTTTTGCCGCGCCGCCGCCGGGCCGGGACCGGGCGCCTGTTTTTTTCGGCGGGCGGCGAACGTGGCGCACGCTGCCCGATGATTTGGCACCGTGCTGCGCCAGCTGACGGCCGATGGGACGTGACCGCCCGGTTGCGCCGCTCCTGCCGCGGGCCGATCGGCAGATGGAGGCGAACGGAAACAGCACGCTGGGGGGGGAGGGAGGGGGACTGAAACACATCAGGCCGTTCAGGCGCGAACCCAGTATTTTTAGAGGGCCACGCAACGGATGAATAGATGACACGGCGCCGCTTCGTAAGTTCGCCGTAAGTTCCTGTGGTACTTGGGGAATTTCCATTTCATTTGACCGAACAAACATTAGGAAAGATATGTACTTGCTACAAACCCCCACCCCCCACCACCACCCACCAGTCGATGTGGTCTCTGTAGCGCACTAATTAATGAAGGCTGCTGTTCGAATCAATTTCCTATTTCACAAGAAGGGTAACGTCTGTGACATGGTAGGGCACAGGTGTCGATTTGCACACTTTTTGTTGGGCCCTCGCCCTCCCCCCGCCAAGTTGAGCTCGCCCCCCCCCCCAATGGTGCTCCTGATCCCCCCCCCATGCCTTTCGCCCTCGGATTGCTTTGCACATATTGATTTCGCCCAAGTAAACCTTACTAAAAAAACAGTTCACAAAATGGTTCGACACAAACTGATATCTCCACGTGTGAACCAGGGGTGGTTCTGCGAAGAAAAGTCATCTCTCCTGCGTGAAGTCTCTTCTCTAGTTTGGATGACCTCTTGCGGTATCATCGGGACTACAATCCAGATTTGCCTTCTTGTTTTATCTGGCAGCACTGACCTGGCAGCTATTCTTCTGGCGGCGAAACAAAGGCGGCTGCGGACCGTTCTCGATAATAAGACGCGAGCGGCCCGGCGTACCGTTCTTTTTTTTATATTTTTTTCATAAATTTGATCCAAATGGTTGTTGGGATGATGTTAGGAATCGGAGCCATTGCTTAACATTCCTTGCTGCACCGACTCTGATCCCTACACCCGATCGAGCAATTCCAGGTAACGGCCGATTTTGTCGTGAGAGCTTAAGGTGCCGCCAAGGGTGCGACTAGACCGTGTGGTACTCAACTGAACCCTCTTTTGGCCAGTTGCCAGCTGATCTGAGGGTCAGATATCGAGCGCAGGGGCGACTTGAACCCGTCCTGCCAGGACAACATGACCAGAGCTCTACCAGCTTAGCTACTGATCATGGTAATGGTGTCTTCGCATTATCTCAGATGGGGAAGTGACTAGAGCGGCTCATGTGGACATCAGAAATTTTTCGTAAAAGGGTGCGCTAGTATCTATGCTTCTTTATGAAAGTCATGGGACTATTGCATGCTGCATGCACTCGTTTTTATATAGTAACCGATTTTTCCATGAACTTAGGTAATGACACCCAGACCTATGAAAAAAGAGACCCATAAAGTCACTTTATTTGGGCTGGATCACCCTTATATCGATTGAAAAAAATGAATCGATCTCTGTGAATGGCTTTTAAATGTAGGACCAGAAGTATAACAGCAGATTTACGTTTTTATTTCACAAAAAACTTCTTCACTTTGTTCCTGTTCCCCCTCCCCCCCCCCAGTGCTTTTTGGCAATTTATAGGGGCTGATGCGCGCAATTTGTATCAAATTTGCGATGGACATCTATATACGAGCAATATTGCAAACGCTGTTTGGAATAGATCCTGGGTGGTGACAAATTATGACTGGTTTTAACCGGTTTCAGCCGGGTTGCAACCTGTTAAACCAGGTGGATGGGCTGAAACTAGGCTGGATCTTTTTGAATATCCCATGATTGCACCCCGACATGCCAACATGGCGTCAGTTCCTCTGGCTGATTTTTTTCCATTTTGATCATGCGGACATCCTCGGCTTAGGTTGACAGCAGTGATGAACCAGATCATGCAAAGAAGAAATGCCATGAACGGTGTACATTTTGCACTAGCAAAAACGCTTCATTTGCAACTTTTCCAACCCCCCACTCTTTTTCCATGATTTATTTCCTGTTCCAACATCATGCCCCTGAAAATAGTGGTTTGGAAAAGCTGACATATACGGGCTTGGGATATGACTTACATATATCATTTTGTGACTGTCAGTTACATTAATCTGTGGACGAAAATCCATGATTGCCTTGTTTTGTTGCTTTGCGTGGTGGCATGGGTGTCGATTTTTATTCTTTTCGAAGGGCCACGGCCCCGCCAATGTGGATCTGGGCCCCTCCTTAACTAATTTGTCCTTTCCACCATTATTGTCTACTAGTTTTTGTGCGGAAAAGGGAAACAGTATGAAATGAACAGCTGTGATTATGCGCGAGGCCGAAAGACTGTTTGCCGAAAGCCGAAAGCCGAAAGCCAAAGAGTCTCAATTCACCTTTCAGAAAAAAGATAGAACTGAACGGTCCGGCCCGGCCATGAGTTCCTGGAGGACAATAACTTCGCAACTGTTGGGCGCAAAACCAAGCAATTTCCCTCAGAAAATAACTCGGTTCTTTGACTTTTAGTTACAATGGACCCCTCCTATTCACGGGGGTTATGTACCAAACCCTCCCCCTCCCCGCGAATAAGGTTAATCCGCCATGTGCCGAACCTGCCACCCAAAACCATTATTTTTACTGTTACAGTTATTCCCATTACCTACAAATTTTCTCCGACACTACGAAATGCATTGTAAGGCACAGTTGTGCAATAATACCTTCAGAAAAATTGCAGATAGATAAATACGATGTTACGCAATTCTTACTGGGTACACTGAAGCACAGCAAATACCTATAATAACTGCACAGCACCGTATTTTTCGCCGGAAGCATGCAATAAAAATAGTATAAACCGATAGTAACAGCTTTCGTTGCGAAAAGCGCAGGAGATGTCCCCCTGTGATTTGTTAATTAATTTCCCCCAAAGAACCGCGAGTTTGCGAACCCCGGAATAACGAAGGCGCGAATAGCGGCGGTCCACTGTACTTGCATTTGCACTGTGTTAGCTTGCAATGTTTTTCTTCTACATAACTAGTCCGGGAATGTCCCAGATGCAGAGTACTGAAATGAATCAATGAATATCCCTTTATATTGCGGAATGTATAAAAGTAAAGGAATTGTGGAAACAGCAGCGAAGCAGACCTTACTCGTCATGCGCCCCACAAGTCATGTATCTAGTAAATAACACATGAGCAGAAAGTATAGAATAAAGCATAAAATGGCACAAAACATTTGGAAAAGAAATGGCGGCAGGTTATCTGTTCAAATACGCATAGTGACAGCTTTCGCAGACCGTTATTCAGATGACTGTACCTGATCACAGCCATTGGTGTGGCTTCATATCGCTTTGTAGGTGCCATGAACCCGCCGTGTCGAATTGGACACCCGGAACAGTTGGCTGGGCACCCACCGGGGTTTCGTTTTGCATACGTCGGAGTGGCTTGAACCCTTTCTTTGCTGATTTGAGTCTCTCAGTCTGATCCGCTCAAACAGTCTATTTATTTAACACAACGCATATTTTTCTGTTTGTCTAATATAATATATAACCATTTCAACCATTTCTCCGCTCCCCGCTCCGATAGCCATTTGAGCCCTTCCAATGTTTCCTTGCTCCTTGGAAATGTAGGTACGTACATACCTCAAGACTTGACGATCTGGGTTATGCCAGTATGCAGCATGTAGTCACCAGTTTGCCAGTTTAATGAGCTAATTTGCAAGTATATATATGTGTATATATATATATATATATATATATATATATATATATATATATATATTCGTACATAATGGGTTTGGTTTTAAGCATAAGTTTGAAGAGAAAATGTGAAAAATCGAAAAATTGTCATATGGCGGGTCGAAACAAAGTAGGCCAAATCCGTTGAGAAACTCTCCTTTGGGCCACGTTAGGCTGTTGGGCCCTCGGCTCGGCCGCCCCCCCTCCCCCTTCCCTAGTCATTTACAGAAATCGACACCGCTGGCAAGACGCCGGTCGGGTCCGTCTGGAAGTTGTGTGCTTAGCAACAGAACAAAAACGGCCAAGGACGGCTGTTGGGTTTGCGGATCAGCTTTGATTGCAGCTGCGGGCAAAAATCCTCAGGATAGGCTCCGAAAGCCACTGACCTTTGTCGCAGACATGTCGACCACCTCCGGCCTGTCCAGTAAAATGTCCGGGTTTTCCCCGGGTGTTGCCTGTCTTATTTACCGAATTAAGGCCACTCTATCCAACACTTACGGACGTATGCCTGCTGTCGTCAACATGTTCAGTCAGTCATACCACTCAGTATTAATAACTCCGTTGATATTAGTAAGATACCACATGGCAAGTGAGGCCTGCTACGCTTTCATTTCAGTTTGGTGGTACGATTTTGGTATGATTTGACGCATTTATTTCCTGTTGTTGCTCGTTGCAAAACAAACTGATATTTATTCGTCTAGTTCATTGTTTTCATCCGAGGAATTTTGAGTTGAGAATTAAAATGCCACGAGCATCTATGATGTCCGTTTTTAGTACGAGTGGTTCTAAAATAATGCGGAAAAAATGGGCCGTGAAACATTTTTTAAATGTTAAGACGTGGAAAGACGTGGAAAAGCTAGGAAGAACTAGAATCTGGAACCTAGTACCAGGAAGAAATACGCAAAAAACGTCGGAAGAGCACAAATGTCAGGCCGATACAATGATACGTACAACGAAGCGTACAAGGCAGCGTATTATGAAAATGCAGAACTGTGAGAGTACTGAGCTACATTTTGCGGAAACCTAGATGACTTCATCCCAAGCGGTGGCTACATCAGGCGGCATAACAAGTGTTCCGGGCCGGCCAACTGAATTGGAATTAAAACCATCAAGGCATCAGAACCATCAAACTGAGTAGGCATCGTAGGTGTGTATTCAAAGGTGCAATGAGCTTGTCAAAAATGGTAATGCCGGTCTCCGTCAAACGTAAAAAGGATATGGAGTTCATCAAAGATGTCTCTGCTGGGAACGACTGAGCATCAAAGGGGCCCCTCCGCAGAGGCAGGCAAAGCTAACCAATATGTCGGCGGTGCCTTAATGTGTCCAGATTAGTCTGGGCGAGGTCGGATTTTCGCAAGAAGAATCCTCGCCATCCCTTGAGGCTATTCACAGAAACTTAATTAAGGAAGCCCAGTCTGTCAATAGAACCAGTGGTATATTCATACGAGCCACTCTCCGATCTTCTACGGACCGGGATCTGTTCGAAAAAAAGACGCGCATACGTGAATGGCTTGGCCTAAGATCCCCGGCGCCCGAATGGAGTACCGATGAAGATTTTCGGTTAGAAATATATTGCAGTCATTTCTTTCTAAGCTCAGGGGCCTGATTCCAGGACCATGGAGAGCCTCGAAATTCCCGTACCGCCGCTGCCAATCATACGAGCCCGCCTCAGGCCTAGAGAATTTTCAATCTCTTGCTTTTCTCTTGAACCCTACAGGTTTTCTTTGTTACCTCAGTGACGATTCTTGGAGTCCAGATACTTGTCAGACCAAGAAATAAGATGTTCCGCTTCTCGTCCCGTGTTTCGAAAATGCTGGAGAATTTGATTTCGCTAGCTCTCCGCAGGGAGAGTCGGGTCACCATGGCAGTATCACCAGACTGCAGAACCCTCTAACATTTTATACGGGCCGGCAGCCCAGCCAGCCGGTGAATCTGGTAATCTGGTAGTCTCCTGTGTCTGCCGGGTCCCACTGCGAGGCCACAGCAGTAGCCGTCCTCTTCCTCTGCCCGGCTGTATTGTGTCCTGACATCAGCACCGGCCCTATTCCTCTGCTGGGTTCCTCGGCGATGGAATATCAGAAGTGATCTTACCCCTCCACGAGGTTCCGCGGCGATACAGCACCAGTAATGGATGCTGTCAATATCACCCGTCTTGGATCCCACGGTGATCCCTGTGCCTTGTAACGCTGCGTGTTCCGACTCAGGCGCTGCCAAGGGGGGGGGGGGCGAGGGCCCGCCCCGGCCCGGTTTTTTGTGAAAACCATTGTACTTCCAGCAAGCAAATTCTGACTGCGCCCCTGCTCCGAGTGATGTGTGCCGCCGCGTGCTGCGAGTGCTGTGTACCGCTGCGTGCTCCCGGTGCTGTGTACCGCTGCGTGCTCGCAGTGCGGTGCGACTCCCCCAAGACGACCGTCATTATCTTCGTCTCTGGCCGCCCGGACTGCCGCCGCCGACCGATGGCGGCGACCCGGTCACCGCCGCCATCAGCGCCGCTTCTGGCGGACGCCGCCGATTGCGGGTGTCGGCACGCGCGGCTACCAGCCGCGGAAACGGCCGGCCGCGAACTGCTCTCTCCCCGGCCGGCCGGGCCCGGCTCACATCCTGGCCGGGGGCCCAGCTCGGTTCTGCTGGAGGTGGCGCGCACAGTTAACAGGACGCCTTCGAGAGGCCGCAAGTGTCCGTGAAAGGAAAAAGCTTGTAATTTTCACGTTTGATTAGGCACTACAAACTGAATTGCGTCGCTCAAAAACAGACAACTAATTCGTTTTCATCGGTTGATGATCGTGAAACTGAAATATGGTGATGAAGCGTCTAGTGCTGCACACATGATCCCGGACATCTGTTTGTTCCACAAATCGATTGCCGTTTGTTGCGATGAAATCGAACAAGTAGTTCTCGAGATCTCAGGGGGGGGGGCGAATCCGCCCCCCCTGCCGGGAATCGACCATACCGTCGAGCCCTCCGGGAATAGGGTTAAACAGGCATACAGGGCAATATCAAACAAGATAGATTTCGGGAAGACATATCAGTGATGTTGAATCAAGTATTTCATTTCCAGTCGAAATCTTAAATTGTTTCACTTAACTGCCGGCTTCTTTGATTTTTGTCCGGCTGTCTGTCGTTAGTTCGGTGATTCTTATTGGAATGTCCTAACCACTATCTCCCTACGTACTCACAACGTTCATAATAGTTATACTTGCACCAGGAAGCCACTTGCAATATAAATGGACTGAAATGTCCAGTTTTATGTTTGTCAGACCCCACTATGAAGATCTCATTCGGCACAATGTCCCAAAATATAGGTACTTAATTCCTGCGGACCTTGAATAACAGCACCGAAACTCGTTATGCAAAGTTTTGGATGTACTTAACGACCGTTATATGCCGCAATATTTCCGTAGTTAAAAGCGGTATTAGCACTATTAGTTTCTCTCTACCACCTCAGCGGTTTACGTCGTTTCGAGCTCACTTGTGTGGCTGCGGCCATAGAATGCTTTTACGGCCTCTTGATTCCGGTTGAAAAGGGTGCTTGTGGGGGTCGAAGACAGCGAGTGGTGTACTCGTTTTAAACACGCGCACCAGGTCCAATTCACCTGTTCCACCTGCGTCTCGTCTTTAGTGCTCTACTGACTGCGCGGCGTTCGCCTCTTGCTTTTACGGCCCCTTGAGTCCGCTTCAAAAGGCTGCTTGTGGGGCTTGAGGACCGTGAATGGTGTGCTTGCTTGAAAGGCACGCACCAGGCCCAATTTACCTGTTCCGGCTGTGTCTCGTCGTAAGCGCTCCTAACTGTCAGAACCTGCACGGCATTCGCCGCTCCTTGGACGAGTTATTCAAGCCGTGTCGTCGATCGATGGTGTCGTGCAATCCGTAGCCTCGGTTTGGCCGTGAGTGAAGAGGTATAGAAACTCCTGAGTTTTATTCGAACGCAGCAATCTGTATCAGAAGCGTTTGAAAGGAAGAAGCAGTAACCAGCGCCTTCCATTTTGTATTTTTGGCACTAGGACCATAGTATTGATAGAAAGATTTTGGTAAAAAATATTGTTTAATTCCTTTCCGTCCTCAGCTTATTACTTATCGAACTCTCAGCTTTCAGAAAGACTGCACGACTAATGCAGTCTCCCTGGAAATGAAAAGCATTGCTACGGTTTTCTTTGCCGCAGGAACGGAGGCATTTTTGTTAACGTAATTTGGCAAGTTTTGTCAAATGACCGTGTTTTATGAACCCAACTTGCTACCGTGTCCTTCACGTATTTTGGTACCAAAACCAATCGAGCTCCTTGCGGCAACAACGTCTGAAGAAGGCCCGTTACATTGTGACGGAGCCTGACGTGTCAATACTCTGAAGCAGGCCCGTTACATTGTGACGGAGCCTGACGTGTCAATACTCTGAAGAAGGCCCGTTACACTGTGACGAAGCCTGACGTGTCAATACTCTGAAGCAGGCCCGTTACATTGTGACGGAGCCTGACGTGTCAATACTCTGAAGAAGGCCCGTTACATTGTGACGGAGCCTGACGTGTCAATACTCTGAAGAAGGCCCGTTACATTGTGACGGAGCCTGACGTGTCAATACTCTGAAGAAGGCCCGTTACATTGTGACGGAGCCTGGCGTGTCAATACTCCGGTCCAATATTACGGTCTTTGCTACATTAGTCACCGGTGAGCTATCTAGCGGGGGAATGTATTTGAACCAGCGGCCAATGTCAGCGCCGGAATGGCATGGTATTTCCTTTCACCCTGGCAGTGTAGCGGGCAACAGCTGTGAAAAGACTGGCTGAAAACGCCATCCGCCTGAATGTTGTGATATGACAGTCACTGCCTGTGAGATGCCTGGCACGGCTCGTGGAATGTCAGGAACGGACGTGAGATGTCAGACGCGAACCGTGAGATGTCAGGCGTAGACCCTGACATGTCGGACACAAACCAAAGGCGTCCGTCACTTTCCGAGAGATGTCGTGCCTACCGTAAGATGTAAGGCACGGACCGTGAGATGTCATACGTGGACCGTGAGGTGCCATGCCCGGATAGTGAGACGTCAGACATAAACCGTGATATATCAGGAATGGACTGTGATTTATTTCACACGGGTCGTGAGATGTCAGGGACTGACCATGAGATCAGCAGGTGTAGGCAGTGAGCTTATCAAGCCAGATATATTTGACTCGGGTTTTATTGTCACCGGGTTTGACTTCTGGCGTTCTCCGTTCTTTGTCTGTGACGGTTGCTGTGGCGCCAATGAGGAAAAGAGAGGGGAGGGAGAGTGTAGAGGTAGAGATATATTCATTGTGAGAACAAATGATGAAGAGGAAAAGATGGGATACGGGGAAATATGAGGACCAATAAAGAGGAAAGAGAGGAATTGATAACGATAGAGGATACAGATGTGCAGAAAAGTGAAAAGGGAGAGGCGGAGGAGAGACCTGCATGAAACAGAGGGAGAAAACCAAAGATGTAAAGAATGCTTAGATGTAAAAATGGTGTATATTTCTTGTTTCTTTTTAAGCCCGAAAGATTTCTTTCAATTAAATGGTCCAGAGTCCCCGACCACCAAATCTGAATCGATAACAAAAGCATACCCAGAAAAAGGGGCTGCGTAAATATGTGTCCGGGAAACGGTAGAAAAAGAATCGAGTACGAGCTTACTGTAAAACGGCTGGAACATTTTCCTCGCACTACGACCTCCCCTGCATCGCGATGAAGAATTTGTTGAACGCACAGCATGGTCAGGAGCTAAGAAGCAGAAACGCGTTCCATTCAAACCACACATCTTACGGCCTGCATAAAAAGCGACCTCCGGCAAAGAAAACCGTCGCCATCTTCCAGCCGGCGCTGGGTCCGGGCACTCGCGGCGGCGGCAGGTGGGGCTCCGTCTGGTGGTGGGGCTCCGTCTGGTGGTGGGGCCCCGTCTGGTGGTGGACAGCGCCCCGTCTGGTGGTGGACAGGACCCCGTCTGGTGGTGGGGCTCCGTCTGGGGGTGGGGCTCCATCTGGTGGTGGGGCCCCGTCTGGTGGTGGACAGGGCCCCGTCTGGTGTCGGTGTAAGGCCCTGTCTGGTGGTGGAGCGGGCTCCCGCCAGGTGTTGAATGGGAACCCGTCTGGTGGTGGGGCGGGAACCCGTCTGGTGGCGGGGCGAGATCCCGTCTGGTGGAGGTCGGGAGGGACCCCGTCTGGTGGTGGGCCGGGCGGGACCCTGTCTGGTGGTGGGGCGGGAACCCGTCTGGTGGCGGGGCGAGATCCCGTCTGGTGGAGGTCGGGAGGGACCCCGTCTGGTGGTGGGCCGGGCGGGACCCTGTCTGGTGGCGGGGCGGACCCTGTTTGGCGGCGTGCCGTGGTCTGTTTGCGCGCCACGTCTCGCCCTTGACGTCGGGTGGGGCCCTCCAGCCGACTGGGGCCTGTCCGCTGCCCTCCTGTTTCCCTGTTCCGTCCTCGTCCTGTTTTTCTCGGCGCGCCCGTCTCCCACGAGGAGTGGCGGGCGCGAGAGGAGGCGAATGTGATTAACCCGCCTCTTGCCGGCCGCCCGTCTGTCAGTCCCTGTCACTTCCGGTGGCCGTGCCGAAGGAGGCCAGGATTGCTTTCCTTGTGTTATAAAGAGATCAGTTGTTTCACACGTCCTTTAGGTATCGAAGTCATGAGTTATGTAAAAGCTGCATAAAGTCCTCCAATATATATTAAAATTAATCCGCATGTCCGTGCATGCATGTTGCAAGAGCATGCGGAAATGATTTCAGGCGAAAATCTGTCAACATGTGTACATACAGCACGTACCAGGACCAAATCCGTTCAGTAGATCTGTCTACTATGTCTGAATGGAAAACACGGGAACAGAAAAGTTGACTGTATGCAAAATGCGAGCCATCTTTCATTAGCAACAGCATGTCAGGAATGGTCCTATGATAAAATCCGTTTATATACTCTAATATGTTTGACGTGGTCAGTTTGGCCAATCGGTTTTTTTTTTGGTTTTTTTTTTGCGGTCACGAGGTCGCGTTCAGTCTTCCCTGGGCGCGCGACACTCCGGCTTACCGCAGCGCAAAACCACCGCTTGGGTTTCTGATGCCAGGTAGCCAGGCCAGTTTGACATGTTCGTAGCGTCAAGATCCCGTTACGAATTCCGGCCCTCTTAATCTAACGCCTCGAAACCCAAATTTGTTGCGCGTGGAATCGGTTTGTAACCATCTGTAGGAGTTGCGAATAACTTTGAGGCTAAATGTGTAAATCTTATAACCGCTAAATGTGGGATGAGGGCCGAGTATTGCAACGTTCTTGGAGCTTGTAATCGGTCTGGAACTATGTGTAAGAGTTGCGAACAATGTTGAATCTAAGTGCGTAAATCTTATAATCGCTAAATGTGGGATGAGGGCCGATTATTGCAACGTCTCGGCGCTTGTAATCGGCTTGGCACCATATGTAGGAGTTGCGAATAATGTTGAGTCTAAATGCGTAAGTCTTATCACTGCTAAATGTGGGATGAGGGCCCAGTATTACAGCTTTCTTGGAACGGGTCCTTTCTTGGGGTAATTTAGACCACCTGAAACATCCCCGGAGCTCTCAAGGTTTTAATGAGGCGGGGTAGCCGGTGGGGATAAACTGATTACTTCAGAAACTGTCGTCCCTGAGGCGAGAGCGCATTTTAATCAGCCTCGGAGATTGCCGCGACGTTGCGCCATTATGAGCCGAGATCGCCGGCCAGTCGCCGGCGGCGCCCGCTCTCTGCGACTACAGGTCCGGAGCGTGGAACGCAGGAACGTGGACTGAACAGGTCGACGCCAGCGCTGCTAACTGCGCCGTATGGCAGCCGCCACGTTTGGCCAGCGGGAAGGCATGAGCCCTGTGGCTGCCCTCCTTAGGAGTGGAGTGCTGACGCTGCGCTGGGGCTCCGGCTGAGGGCCCTCACCCTTCGAGAGGGAAGGCGAACAGGCCCTCTCGTACCGGCGTCGGCCGCCCTGGAAGTTGCGTCTGCCTTGCTGGGGCTCTGACGATAACATGAATAGGAAACTGAGGACGTGATGGTATCTCAGGACATAATGGTATTGGCAGCGGCTCATAATGAGTATTGACAAATCTAGATAACGGGTTGTTAATGTGGGAGGTGCTAGTTTCCACTTGCTTTCCACCTTCAGCAGGACTATGACGACTTTGACTTAAAATGAAATCCATGTAAATGCACGCAGCTATATCGCAGAACAAGTAAATGTTTCATCACGAGTTTGGACGCCTGGAATGCCTTGCTGCGGCATTTCACACGGCCATGATGCACACTCAACATACATATCGATCTGTACCAGGAGAGCCGTCAAGATTTCACATCAGGCAATGCTGTCAAAGTGATTGGGAAGAGCCTAGGATGTCATCATAAATGCAAAGCAATTTTTTGCGCATAAAATCCCCCCGCAACGCTAAAAAATTATCGAATGGCCAAGGCCTTTTCGGCCCCGAATGGTGAGACCCCTGGTCCCCATGCCGTGCACACGCCTGGATCACAAACGCCAACAGGTCCTTCAACGAATTTCTTCAAGAGGCTGCAAAGGAAAACGATCCTGACTAAAACGAACAGGTCAGCGACAAAGATGAAACATTGCGCGAAGAACATTGCGCGATGGAGCATAGCGCTCTAGCGCTGGACTCCTTGTTGAATATCCAGTGCGGGTTTTCAACGTCACTGTTTAGTTCATAAATTATGCGTCATGAGACAAATAGTTGGTCACTAGGGCTCGCCGCTGACTTCGTTAAGCAGGGTTCATGAACATAAAAATGCCCAGCTTTTAGTAGCATCAGTTCCAAAGTAGGCTGACCTTTGGGATCCTTGTTTGGTTTTTGGGCTTTGGGGGCGCGGATTGTCATAAATGGCGGAAGCATGATTCTTGTTGGTCTCGGTTGTGCATGACAGACCATGTTTCTGAATGCCCTCCATTTCAGTTTAAATTTCGCTTCGACTATCTGATCTTGGCGACTGTCTCTACGTTCGAAATAAAAGGTGAAAAACATCCCAAATAGTCAGTTTGCTCTTTGCCTATGAACGGCACATCCACATTGTTCTTACGCTCACAGAGGGTCCTGTGCCTGTTCTGTGCTGTTCAGTTTCTTTTGAGAGGACGTCCACTTCGAGTTACTGTCACTGGGTGGTCAAGTCAGCCCTCTAAAACCATGATTACTTTGACAACGAAATCTGCCGAGCTTTTGACCTCGCAGATCCTTCATTTTAAACCGCGCGTGTGGTATTCATTATATTTGTCTGTGACTTCAGCCATTGGCTGCTGCCGACATTAAATCTTTTTCGTGATAAATCCGTGTTAGGACATACAGGACTTAAGCTAACGATTTATCATAGACATATTACTTTAAAATACAATGATTTTTGGGGCTGATATGGAGCACAAAAGAGCGGGCTACACATTGATGTGATTTTCAACGCCGAAAGCCTATATGATTCAAGAGCTTATATGTGTATGTGTTCAAGACCTTCTATTATACATATATTCAAAAGCCTATATGTGATATTGAAATAGAATTGATAAAGGGTTCGAAAATGAGTGCATCTTCTGTTCCCAGCCGTCGTGGCGTCCAAACAGTGGGCAGAAGCCTTTGGGCTGCCGATACGAACGGTACACGGAGCTCCACCCTGATGCTATTTCTGCGTCGCTGCGATCTCTGGATCGCCAGCACCACACCCGAGCCTGGGAAACGCCCAGAAACAGCTTTTTCACATTGTCATCGCTTGCGCGTGGCACGTGCCGCGTGCATTAAATGTGCTGTGTACCACGCGATTGCCCGTTCAATTCTCGTTTCGACCTGGTGCGTTTCGAGCCGATCCGACTCGTGGTTGTTGCCGAAAAAACTCGTCGGGAAGCGATGTTTGGCGCTGTTTGCGTCTGGCGCTTTACTTGTTATTCCTATGGGCTAAAAGTCGCCATTGAAGCGCGCGGCACGCGCCAACGACATGTCGCAGCGCGACAAAAAATGGAAGATTTTCTGATGGTGCGCGAAACCTTTCGAACGGTGCACGGCGCGTGCCGATCCGTCAATCCGTTTGGGCCCTGAGCCGGAGCAAAGATTTGTCGACAGACAGACAGACACACCTTATTTCAGTCCGCCAGGTTGCGTATGATTCCAATATTTTTACTGTATGATGACATGACTGTTTTTGGATCCACGACTTAAAAATAACTGACGTGCTGTGGAACCTCACTCGCTAAGTTTTTCATTTGGCGGTTTTGGTCCCGGCAGAAACATCGATTTTGGATACGCCAGTACTCTGTTTCGATATTAATCACCGGCGCCCTGGCAGCCGGCCCAATATCTGCCTCAGACCGGGCAGAACACTGACGTGCACGCTGCACCTCTTACCGGCTGGCGCAGAAGATTGCCGGGCCACAGAACGCTCGGCTGACATTTCGGCCACTGGAGTAGTCTCCAGCGGACTCGTCGACGTCCATGATATATTGACGCCGGCCGTAACCCGGCCGAAGTGCTTCTGCGAATATCCTCCCGGCCGCCGTTGGTCGTTGCGTCGGCTCGTGACGGCGTGGCTGACAAGGCTGGCGGCGGCAGCTTACAGGCACTGTTGCAGCCGCCGCCGCCGCCGCCGCCGCCGCCGCCGCCCCCGCCTTGTCCCGCGCGGTCTGGCGGCGGCGGCGAGCCGCCACAGTCCGCGGAAAGCGATCCACTGTGCCGTTACCGGGAAACGTCGGGTCCGTTATGCCAGGCCGGCCGGGGCCAGACGCGGATCCCCGGCCCTGTTACCGGGAAGCGTCCACTGTATCAGGCCACGCGCGTCTGGACGAGCGAACTGAACGCTGTATCGGCTCCACTTGGGCGGCGCCCAGCTCCGGTCGCAGGCGCCTGGGACGAGACCGCTCGTTACGCGGGAGGCTTCTCGTCCATTCAGGCGCGGCGGCGGTGCTAATGGGCACGATGACGGCGCTGGTGGCGCGCTAATGCCACGGTTCAATGGCAATTGGGTCCAATGAGCTGCTTGTCGCTGCTTAAAGGTGGCATGCGATACCGCACCGTCACTGTGTTAGAGGCAGTGACAGCAGTGTGACGGCATCGTGTGAAAGCATTTACTCGGATGCCGTGCCCACTGGGTGTGAGAACCTTACCACGGCAGCTGGCAGAGTTACGGGGCAGCTAATGGATCATATGATTCTCGATCATTGTCTGTAAGAGCTAGCAAGCTGGGAGGTCGTAAAAAATGATGGTCCATCCCTATCGGGATATGGCATGCCGTTGCTGTCAGGCCCATGACGAGTGGATTCTTATGCAACGGTCATCCAGAGTGAAAGAGCATCGGTCGACAACAGCACGCTTTACTGCGCCCAATTGCGTGGTCCTGGAAATAGGATAATCGGTAAGATTTTGTCCTGATTTCCGCGATTTGACAGTCGTTCGAAGAACGGTCAAGCCGGAAAAAGGCCAATACGTGCGTCTGGTAAGGCAAACGAAGACAAGTTAAGGTCAACTCACTTGTCGTATCAGCCAGGCAGATACGTAAAAGGGCATCTCAAGTGTTACCAGATGGACAGAGACAAGGAAAGGCGAGCCCATGGACCCCTGGAATGTCGTATGTCGCTGATTTGGAACATTCTCCGAAATAACTTACAGAGATCGCTAAAAGAATTACAGACCTTGAGGCTGTCCGCGTTTAGTTGCTCTCAAACTTAATGTTGTCAGGATTTACATTGACATTCGCCTTTCTCCAATCCTTCCTTTCCTATCACAGTTTTACGCGTTCTGCGCTTCATCTACACGCTTTTCTCCCTGGTGTGAGAGCATCAGTCCAAAATCGAAAACAGCACTGCAGAAGCCCCCCCCCCCATTTACTGTGCATGTTGGCCATTTGTTTCGGCAAACAATACAGAGATATTTTTATTTGTTTCTTTTGTTATGTCCGTTTTTCATTTATTTATTATATATTTTTGGATTTTTTATTACATAAAGTATATTTAACTACATCATTTGGTTCTTTCGCCCTGAGCATTAAGATGTGAAACACAAACAAAATGTGCACATACAGAGAATGAACGAAAAAGCATGCATTAAAAATGATCGCGCTGCACCGGCCGACATACATATTAGAAGGAAAACGTGGACTACAAACCCTGTGGTGCTGACCTGAATGAGCTCGACGCACTGGAGCCAATGACGGCCGCGCGCAGGCGGCCTTAGGCGCCTGCGGTACGGTATGGGAGGCCCTCTGCATGAAGGAAAGTCTGATTTGGGGAAGGCGCAGGTGGCTGGAGTGAGTCATACGGGTGTCTCGCTGCGCTACCTGCTATTTCGAAGCGTCGGTTCGACAATGCCTTGTTCGCTATAGGGGCTGTTGAATCATGGAGAATGTGGTAGATCTTGATGTAGCCTCGCGCACGAACGTGTTTTATTTTTGATAATCAAAGCTATGGTTGCAGCTGTTGTGTGACACGCATAATAATCGCATTTTGTTTTGATCGGCATTAACACGTGTGTTACAGTTGCTGACTATTTTTCAAAAAAATCTGGTCCCGTGATTCGTTATGGCGAGCCCCGCGGAATAACAGAGGGCTCTTCGTTAACATTTTGATAACAATACGGCAGTGGATTTTTTCTTTCTGCAAAAAAGAAAAGAGGAAAGCAAGGTCTAAAGAGATCGGAAACCTCGTCAGCTAGCGTAACCAAGACATTCATTTTCTGCGCGAAATCTGACCAAGTCGTCGAGCAAAGCAGCAATGCGTCGTCATACTGGTGACCAAGTTGAGACAGTTCGGGCCATCTGTGGTGGCCTCAGCATGCTGAAGCTGACGAGGCGCCTCCGTTGCAGAAAACACAGCAGCGGAGATCTGCACAGTCGTCTGAAGACCCGCAAAGTCCTGGGCGTCGGCACCACTGACAACGGAGATGTTCATCGGTCCAAGGTTGGTGACGAGCCTGCGATGATGGCTCGTCCATGATGATGATGATGCGATGAGCTCCGGTGATGGCCCCGACCATGTCACTTGCTCTCCGGGTGGTCCATTATTCGGCTGAGCTGCGGCGGGCAGCACTGGTGACGGGACTTTTTTCCCATGAAAAGAGAAAACGCTGCGCTGGTCCGGGTCTACACGGGTCTCTGATACGTCGGCCACACCCATTCCGCATTGTGTGCACTATAAATAGAGTTTTTTAGAGCCTGCTCGTTTCAACTGTCTTGAACGGCAGCTCAGCTCAGTGGAGTTCTAGTCCTCGCTTGCTGGTTACACGGATTTCGTTCGCCTCGGCGAACGACATTTGGCCTGCGGGGCAGCTGATCACTATCGAAAAGAGGGTCGTGCTGGCTACCTCACGGCTGTAAGTTTCGCATTCCCATTTTCCATCCCATCCCATCCCATCGCATCAACGCGGCATTCAATATTTTTCTGCTAAATTAGCTTCTACTCAGAACTAGACGATCGGGTGTGGGGAGCTAGTCAGGTGTTGATCCCCAGCATTACCTTAGTAGATCAGTCGGATCAGATAAACACACGAGAAAAAAAACAAATATATTCTTGCTCTGTTTGCTTATACGACGGTACTCATGGTGCTAATAACTGATGTATCAAGACAGCAGTGGCGAGGGAGACTACCTTTTAATCTGTGTGACTGTCATAGTAGGTCGTAGTAAGTCCCTGTGGCGTGACAGTCCACCTGCTTATACGTGGGAAGCGCGTATGGAAAAATACGCGCAATTTGCCGTTGCCCCTGGCAACGCCTGGAGTCATGTTTGGTTGTCAGGTGTCTTGGGCGTTTTAAGAGAGTACAGTTTCATGTTCGGACGTTCTGTTTTTTTTTTCAGTGATAACAGGAGGCGAGTCGCCCCTCGGCGACTCATCGCGAGCAGACTAACATCGCAACACAATACCGGGAAATCCAGGCGCGACCCAACCCTTTGGCGAGACCTGAGGCGATATATGCTTTAATGTGCGCATTTGATTTTAGTTCATTATGATACTAGAAGACATGAAAGTAATCTGAGATCCGTCTATCGTGGGCGAAAAGACAAGATTTTCTCGACGGTCTTCCTACGACCTTTTTCGCATTTAAACTGTTGAAAATGTCGTGCCTGCTCAAGAGTTTGGGGACTTCACCGAAAAGATGACGGGGCCCATTTTTCATCTGAGATTGGGATGACACCCTCGTGTCTCAGCAAAATTTCCGAACATCGTGCGAGTGACAAGAAACATTCACGCCATTTTGGACTCGTTCGTCAAATTCCAGACGACCTCGGCGCCCGCGACCTCGCGGGTGTCGCAGCAGTCCATGAAAGCTACAGCTTGTAAGCGCCAACTTATATTGCGTCGGCCAGCACCGCGCGCGTGCGCATCACTGATTCATGACTGTCTGATCCGGAATCCTTCACTGATTCATGTTTGTCGGGTCCGGCTGGTCGGATTCGGCTGCGGCCGCCGAACATCGAACCGAGGCCGGCAGCCAGGCAGCGCCGCCGCCGCAGTCTCGCAGCCTGCTGCGGGCGGCAGCCCTGCCACTGTCCGACCTCACCGCCTGCTTCGGGTGATGACCCTCCTATAGTCTGGCCTGCTCCGGATGATGATCGTGATGTATTCTGGCCACGCGGTCAGCTCCGCGTGACGATCCTGCTGAAGAGAAGCCTCCCTAATGGGGAGCTTGACATGACATGGGGCTTGGAAGTAATTCGCTGTCACTCGGAGGAGTATCAGAAATGTGGAGACGGTGCCCGATGTCCATAGAGGGGTTTGTGAAGCCATACCTTGAAACCAGTGGATGAGTTTGTGGCACAAGGCCAGGCTATAAGACCTAACCGAATATTTGTCCGCAGTCATCCGACCACCGAAATACCGATTCTAAAGAAGACGGCGGAATTGCCTTGTGTGATTCGAAAGACTTAGGACGGGTTAAAGATGAGGAAAACAAGACGAAAATAACCGGGGAAAAAACCCGGGAAGGAAGTTTGTTAAATGACCTGAAAGTGAAGGCCAGAATTTCAAGAAAAGAAAACATAAGATGTCGTAAGGTTGATTAACAGAGAAACACGAAGCTAAAGATTCCATAAACCCATCACTCACACCATCACCACCACAACGGGCAAAGCATTAAACTGTCACTTCCTAAGTTATATCCTCTCGTGGTGAGATGCTCGAGCCATTTGTCACCGCTCAAAATAAGTCGAAAGCCAGACCGAGATCAGGCTGCTTTGTCCTCGGTCGGGCAATTCCTTTATTCTGTTCGAAATATCGCATAAACAATATTTCAGACGTTTAATTTTTCTTTGTTATACATGCATTAAGGTGTAACTTTTTCTTTAATTTCCAGAAAACAATAGACTGTTCTTGCTACCGCAACGCGTGCAAGACAGAATCGAAGTACTGGTTTACCGTGATCGGTAGCTCAGTTGGTACGAACGTTAGCATCTCCGCCGTGGCCAGGCGGGTTCAATTCGCCTCGGCGGCTGATGTTGACCTGAAGGTCAGTTGACAACCGGCTGATATAGGGTCAAGCCGATTGTCAAATGATCGTGTCGCACCCTTGGAAACACATTAAACCTTCGCCGCAGAACCAGCCCTTACGTGGAATTGCTCAATTGGGTGCCGGAGTCGGAGTCCACACAATAAGCTATACTTAACACAGGCTACGATTTTTTTTCTAACACCACTCAGCAACCATTCGGCTCCGATCTGTTAAAGGAATAAACGTAATAAAAACGATTGAACCCGTTAGTCAAACCTGACCGGCCTCCTTGTGTTTCTGCCTGTTCTTGTGGAAACGCCTTGCATTTTTCACAAGACTATGGCCAAGACGTCCATCATGCTGCGGAAATTGGTCAGTGGTCAGGGCTAGAAGACCGCAAGAACTTGTCATTGGCGCGCCGAGGAGACCGCAGAGACGAGCGGTCTCCTCGCCGCCTCTGAATATCCTGTCTGCCGGGTGTAAATCGCTCGGCTGGCGGTGTTTGACGGCCCCGGGGCGTCATTAAATTAGCGCTGTGGTTATCGATGGTGGCGCGTGCGGGCGTCAGTTTCCTGCCGGCGGACACCCAGCGGCAAATGTCATTTGACATGGCTTTGGCGTCACACATGGCTTTGACGCGGTCCGAAGCCACGAGAGCGCCGCGCGGTCCCGGCCGGTCTCCGGAGCGCCGCCTGCGATCTGACGTCATGGGAGTCCCGGGTGGTACAGCGATCGTCCAGCCCTGGCGTCGGCAGCGATGGGGGCGGCTGGTCACCGCCTGCGGAGGGGTGCAGCGAACTGTTTCCTTTCCCTCGCGTCAGTAGCGCTTCCTTTGGCGAAGTTTTTGGCCCGTTCGAGGCTTCAGCTCGCTGCCCGCGCCTTCAGCCTCACCCGCCCAAAAGCGGTGCCGACTCGAGCGAGGCGTGTTTTCGACTTCGACAGAGCGCGCCGGCTGCGTCGGCGTCGGCGTCGGCCCGAACTTGGCGGCCGTGTCCGCGTCCGTCCGGGCGAAGTTCCGCGCAACTGGCGACGTGGGCCGGGCCGGCCGTTCGCCGCCATCAAGTCGGCCCGGCCGGACAAACGGCGGTCGGCGTCCGCGTCATCGCTCCAAACTGTCCCGGACTAAGGCTGTTGCTCGACGGCCGGAACTCGGTGACGCTGTCCATCGCTGCCGGCGAACGTAAGGTTCCCGCCGGCAGTTTGTCTTCTTCGTCCGATAGTGGGGGGCGAGAAGTGGCCCGAACGTTCTTTCAAGCAGACAGGATATCTGCTATTGCCTTGTAAACGGTAGTCGGATGTCGTAGACGAATAGTTTAGCGGCAACTATTTTAGCCGCATGATATCAGTTTTGCTAGGCGTGAAGGAATCTCATCACAGCCATCGTTAAATGCTCACATGCCGCCAGTCCGGTGTATTTAAACTGACGCGGCCGCATTTTAAATGAGGCGTAGAGTTAACTTGTTTGTGGCTTTACCCCCGCACGGCGGGGATGGAAGTCCTCATTTGATGTTCCTCGGGTTTTCGAAGAGGTCTCTATCTCCGAAACTATTGGGTTTGCATAAGAAATGCATGCTTCCATTCAGGGATGACACACCCTTGATGTGACCATGCGAGGCCATCGAAAGACAGCGGTCAACCAGGGGCAGGGGATCCTTGGTTATATTCTCAAACGAACAAGGGCGGAACCTCAAACTACTGCTGTGATATCTGGCATCATTATGACCAGGTGAAGACAACTCCAGCGGCTTGTGAGACCCTCACGTCCATATTAGGTCATTCAGGCATTGCCAGGTCCCATGGAAAACAAGCTGAAGCATGCGAACACATGATATGAGCAGAAACAAACGATAAGTCATTCATTGCCTGCATTGCGCTTACCAAGCTTTTTGGCCATTTCACGCCACCTCTGATTTCTGGCTTTTTGTTGATGAGCGTGCTCAGTGTAAGCAGAAATGTAAATCTAAACGCCACATTACGTTTGGCTTGGTGAAACGCATCTCCTTTGTTTTCAGACGAGTGTGATTCACACCAGCTACAGTTCGGCCTTTCAGAATGTAAATGAGACGCTCCTCAGAAGTTGGAAACATCTTATTGCGTCGTAGATAAGCGCTTGCGTGGTGTGAATTGCATCTGGGTGGTACCGGGCCGCGGGTTGTCGTCAGAGGCCAGTGCTGTGTGGTTCACGCACCCTAGCGTTGATCGTGTTAATACCTGGGTGCATCTTGCGCTACTCAGTATGCACGCGTGCCGTTGTGGTGTACAGATTTCAGGATTTTCCCCGTAGCACCCCTTTACAACTCGAAAGGGAAGACATCCCTTTTCCTACTACATTTAAATACTTTGACATACCTTTATATCGCAAACTCTTGTTTAGTGCACGCCTGCCGACGTTCGACAACATTGTCTTTGACGAATAAATATTCTCAGATGTATTTCTCACCAGGACGGGGGTGTTGACAGCTGCACATTCCTACGTCTCTGTTAAACGTTAATTCGATCAATCCTTGACTATAATCCGTTTCTTTCTGACCATATCTCTCCATCTTGCTTCTGCCATTGAGGCTGCTCAGAATCGAGCCCTTCGAATTATCACTAGAACTTTCATTATACCTCCCGCTGAGAACCTTCGGGTGGATGTTGGAATTCCCTCTCCCGCCTACAGGCGTGCACTGAACCTCCCGAAATACGTCATCCGAGTCCACACAGCCAACAATCACACGTAAAAACACGTCTCGACTTACACTCGATCACGACGGAATACCTCCACCAGGTCGCGACAAATAGAAAATAACATTAACATTCTGGATTTCCCACGAATTTCTTAACACCTGACTTCGCTTCCTGGGAAACACACATCATGGGCAAATCGTAAATCTGGCAAACACCTTTTTACCGAGAAGCAAAATCCAATCAGTCCCGCAGAAACATAACAGTTTGTCTTTGACTAGAGCAGACTTCTTGGATTACACTTAAGTACACACGGATGGCTCCCTTACTCCTCAGACCATGGGCTCCGTCTTTGTAGGCGGCAGGACCCGGCTCTACATTCGACTCTGAAAACTTTCTTCCTTATTTGTAGCATAAGTCAGAGCTTCGTGCGCTGGCATACAACACATCAAACACACTAATGGGCGGTGAGCGTGCTGGCATGTACATCGATTCGCAATCAGCACTTCAACCACTCCACAGGCTGCACAATATCACGCACCCAACACTCCAAGAACTCGTGCAAGAACACAGCACATGTCCTGACGACACTCACACCATGCTCCTGGGGATGCTCGGGCACAGCGTCATCCCTGGAAATGAAGCACCTGATGCCCTGGCCGAGCAGATCCAGCATCGACCGATAACGATGACAACCCGTGTCTTGCACAGGTAGCGGTTATCGGCAGCATTTTCAAAATCAATCCTTCTGCGACCATCCCTTCTCTTACAATCCAGACATCCATTAGCTGGCTTGAAGAAGCTTTTTCATTTCAACGACAACGAACTAACGTAATTCTCCCTCCAGATCATGGCCATTAGGTCAGTCTGACGGAAAAACCGTGCTCGGCTTGGAATGCGGTTCATCCCGTGTGCCCCAAGGAGGCCTGAAGTCGCCTTCCTTATTTGTTCGTAGCTTTGTCAGTGAGTTATTGGCATCGATGCAGACAAAGTGGTATGGCAAGATCCATTGCTGAATGGCTTGTTCGGGACATACCGCTGTCGCACAGGGGTGCTCAGTCAGCTGTGAAAATGGCCTGAATTATGTGGCCTCTTGCTGAATATGTCGGTCACAGAGTGCTGTCATTCTGCCGTGCTCCCCAGCAGCCGGTGGGCACCAAAAATGGGCGTGGCAAACAAGCGCCATCTCGTTTATCCGTGTACCTCTGTCCTAAATACACTTAATGTGCTAAATCGACGCTCGGAGTGCACTTTAACAATATTGCGGTTCTCAGTACAGAATGATGCACAAAATTATCAGGCCTATTCAGACAGCTGAAAACAGAATACCACTTTCTAAAAGTGTCGAAAGGCGGTTTCGACCACTTACGGTGCAAACGGTCGATGACAGGCATTGTTCAGGCATCCAAAAACAGAACATCTTTTTAGAGACGGAACGAGGCGGACGATCTCGACCGCTTACGGCGCCAGCGGTCGATGACATGCCATTCTCAGACATCCGGAAACGGAACACCGCTGCATGGACGGAACGAGAATACGGTTCCGACCACTTACGGCGCAAACGGTCAATCACAGGCCAAACTCTGTCATCCATGTGGAGACATCATGAAACATCCGAAAACAGAACATTGCGGTATGGGCAAAATGAGAAGGTGATTTCAACCACTCACGGAACAAATGGCCGATCATTTTAGTGTAATGCAGTGTAGTCTGGGAAGGGATGGCAGCGGTTCACATGAAATAATCGAAGGCGTCCAGTACGCGCATTTTTCATGCGACCATTGGAACGCTGCCGGCTGACAGGCTTTCCGATCCTGAGTATCAATGTTTCGTTTGATATTTTCGAGTGGGAACATCGGAGGCCCGGCGCACAGTGCGACCCCGAACTCTTTCAAACAGTCGCAGTCCCTCTGTCGAGTCTGTCGTTATCAAATCAAGAAAACGAGAGAGCGCACAGGCCCGCAGTCCGCCACACACCGGCGGCACCGGGTCCCACAAAGCTCCCTCCTCCACCCTGTTCCCCGTCCTCAGCGGGGAAGGGCGTGAGGGTGCCGGCAGGTCCGCGCTGGACCTGTTGTCAGGCTGGTGTCGTGAGCCGTCCTGCATCTTCCTCCGGCGGCCAGGTGGCCAGAGGTAACTGAGATATCTGCCACGAACCCGAAGACCGAAAACGAGCTGCTCAACGCGAGGCTGGTGTTGATTTGCATGAACTGGGCTCTTCGTAGCAGATTCATTTCCCCCTTACGCGAGGAGGTCTTCGGGTTGATGGGAGCTTCTCACCAGGCAGTGCACACGTCCCGTCTTTTCAGTGTCCTCGGCACCCCTGTCATTGCTCTCCTCGCCCGATCTGACCCCAGACTTCCCTGGTAGGGTTTCTTGCCCTCGTTTTTTGGTCTCTGAAGACATGTTCCAGTGATCCCCTCCCTCCCTGGGGACTGTCTCCTGTCATTGTCTGTCGGTGTCTGACGAGGAGCTTCAGGTGAGCTTTATTGGTCTCCGTCTTTAGAGACCGTCTGTGTCTGTCGTCGTCTGAAGAGGAGCTCTAGGTGTGCTCCAGTGACCCATGCCTCCCCGGAAACAGTCCCCTGTCCATGTATGTCGCTGTTTGAAGAGGAGCTCTAGGTGTGCTCCAGTGACCCATGCCTCCCCGGAAACAGTCCCCTGTCCATGTCTGTCGCTGTCTGAAGAGGAGCTGCAGGTGAGCTCCAGTGCTCTCCGTCCCCGGAGGCTGTTTGTGTCTGTCTGTGTCTGCAGGCGTCCGCCGTCGGCTCGTCAGCGGCGCCGTGATTGACGCGTCGTCGTCTCCGTCGTCCTCTCTGTGGGCGATCAATCGTCCCGCCCGGGCCGAGATCGGCCCATTAGCGGGCCGTCAGCGTACCGCGCCGGACTGCCGGCACACTGACGAGCCGCCGGCGCCGCTGCCGCCGGCCCACGGCCTGGGGCGGCGGCGGCGGCGCTGAGGCGTCGCTCGTAGGCCGCGCTCGGCTCTGATCATTAGTGATGCCGTTTGAGGCGGTCCCGGCGGGGGGCAGTCGGTGCGCGGGCTAATTGACAGTCAGAGTCGGAGCTCGGAGGCCGTGGGGTCCAGAGACGCCCCCAGGCGAAAACTCTGACGCCAGACTTCCACGCCAGCGGTGGCGTTGTCTGAGTGTGAAGCAGGTAGCGCCTCGGTTAGGGCGACTGGCCAAGAGCGGAAACTGGATGGTGTCGATGCTGGGAAGACGGGAAGGGAATGGGAAGCTGGATTCCGTTATGTCACAGTTAAAAGAAGAAGCTGCGCCGTGGCATGGAGCTACCTGGTAAATGTGTACGACCGGACCGAGTTGGGTCGGCCGCCCACTTTAATTTTTCTGCTGGCTGAGATAAAATACACTCTGCCTACAACCACGCCCGGAATCAATACGTCTGACGTCTCATGGTTTGGGCATTGGGGCTGAGCCCTGTTCTCTGGAGGTGGTAGAGCGGCTCAACTCAGTTCCCTTAAGTCGGTACTGGGGTTCAGCTCTATTCCTTTGAATCGGTGACGGGGTTTACTCTCGGTTTTGCTCCCTAGGTCGATGCTGGCGTTACTCAGCTCTGTTCCCGGGGTCGGTGCTGGGGCTACTCAACTCTGTTCCCGGGGTCGGTGCTGGGGTTGCTCGGCCCTGTTCCCGGGGTCGGTGCTGGGGTTACTCAGCTTTGTTCCCGGGGTCGATGCTGGAGTTGCTCGGCCCTGTTCCCGGGGTCGGTGCTGGGGTTACTCAGTTCTGTTCCCGGGGTCGATGCTGGGGTTACTCAGTTCTGTTCCCGGGGTCGGTGCTGGGGCTACTCAGTTCTGTTCCCGGGGTCGATGCTGGGGCTACTCAGTTCTGTTCCCGGGGTCGATGCTGGGGCTACTCAGTTCTGTTCCCGGGGTCGATGCTGGGGCTACTCAGTTCTGTTCCCGGGGTCGATGCTGGGGCTACTCAGTTCTGTCCCCGGGGTCGATGCTGGGGCTACTCAGTTCTGTTCCCGGGGTCGATGCTGGGGCTACTCAGTTCTGTCCCCGGGGTCGATGCTGGGGCTACTCAGTTCTGTTCCCGGGGTCGGTGCTGGAGCTACTCAGTTCTGTCCCCGGGGTCGATGCTGGGGCTACTCAGTTCTGTTCCCGGGGTCGATGCTGGGGCTACTCAGCTCTGTTCCCGGGGTCGATGCTGGGGTTACTCAGTTCTGTTCCCGGGGTCGGTGCCGGACCACATTCGGGTCAGCCGCGCTGCGCCCGGCCTGGCCGGAGTATTTCCCTAGGGGCCGGAACTATTGGCTCTTGGCGGCGCCGGAGGCCCACTTGGGAGGGTAGACGAGACTTGTGAGACAGATGATGTTCGTCCTCTGCCCAGCTGGGACCACTGCGGAATGGATGGCCGCTGCGGCCCTAAATCGCCGGCATTGTCAGTTTCCCGAGGCTTTGACGTGAATGATTGACTATTCGCCTTCTCAGTAATTGATTTGGATGTATTTCCAGTAAGCAAATGCGACAAGTTGGTTTGTTCGACATAAATATGAGGCCAAGGGCATTAAACTAGGAATCTGTTGAGCTAAGGCACCCTTCAAACAGAACAGGGAATTGGGCTAGCAAGTGATTCGTGTAAACACAAATTTCGCGCGTCAGAAACGATCAGTGATATGGTTACGGTAACTCGACGGCCAAACTCAAGAGTGCACCGACCGTAAACCACAATTGGCTGTTTTCGCAATTGCGAATCAGTCGAAAAGTCCGACGCACAAATGTTTCGTGTGGACGAATTATGGTGCTTTGAAAAAAGGTATACTGTTATGTTTAGCGTCTGGTATTCTGTAAAGTCATTTCCTCTCTGTGATTCGTTTTCTAGAACCGTCCCATCGGATTGTAACAAACCGTCCGCTACAACATGTCGAACAACTGGAATGTATTAGGTGGTCTATGTGTTCCGATGCCGGTGCACAATGACAGTCCCGAATCGTGAGCCCAACACAATGCCAAACATCCAATCAGATGCCTGCTAACAAAATTGGTGACGTCAATGGACAGCAATTGACACTGCAAGCCAGCTTCAGCTCGTTTGAGATTTTCAAGTCTGTCCGTGGTCGGCAGGCCGGTCGCGCGGCCGATCAGTGGTCGGCTCGGACGGCCGGACGCGCGTCGGGCCGTAGGATGGACATGTTGCGTTTGCCGGACAGCCAGCACCGGAATAGTCTGGGGAGTCGATCTGGGTAGTGGACTTACAGTCGTAAGGGACACTGGGTCATGTCAGTCGAGATCATCCAGTATGAAATGGTGAACACGAAGCGTCGTTTTCCTGCAGATTGGCTCGTCTGATCCCAGCACATTTTTATGGGGGCTTAGTTTACAGAATGAATGTCCTGGCAATGAATGGAAGACTTTCAGACGACTGGCATTTCAGATCGCGTATGACAAGATTCCGAGGAACGAACCTTGCGTTCACGTCGGACAATGTCATTAGGACTCCCGACCGTTGGTGCGTCCAGAGTGAATCACGAACACCAAGAAACAGGAGATCTGCCGAAGGCCATAACGTCCCAGTGAAGTGCACCGTGATCATGGAATAGTCCCGGCTTCATTCTGATGAGCTGTTTAGTAGTACTCTGACTGAAGAGCGTGGCGCGGTGATACAGGACGTTGTAAATGAACAGTGGGGCACACGGTCCGTACTACAGGCAAACGACACGCGAGAGCCCTTCGGGGACCAGCCGGTGCCGGCTGGTACGACAGTGAAGTGTTCCTCGCGATTGCGGATGGAATAGTCCTGATGTATTCAGGTGTATATGCCCGATGAATTTGACTTTGTATTCAATTGGAATCTCGCTGAAAAGTTCAGCATTACCTATGAATGTATATATATAGGTGAATAAAAAGCATAAAATAAGGTAAAGTTCTGAATGGTATCTGCGCGTCCGAGTCGTTGGCGCGGAGGGCTGAGGGAAGTCATCTGGTCAAGGGTCAGACGATAAGTGCTGATCTCAGGTGTCTCGGGTCTGAAATGCGGAGTATATATATATATATATATATATATATATATATATGCATAATGAATTCTAGACCGGCAAAGTGCAGATGAAAGCCTCAAGCGAGCCTTTGATATTGCCTGCATGGGAAGAAAAGCGCGACGAAAAGTCGTATATAGAATCTTTGCATCTACAAATACATAAAAAATATAAAACAACATCCACCATATTCCCTGTTTTGAACCCAAGAACCTGTCGACAGAATGCTCGCGTGTCTTTGATACTGTTGACATAAACACGCAATCTGAAAGCATCATCCCCGATGTAAATGTGTGAGTGGAAATGCCAGTACAACGTCTTGTGGATAAAATTTAAATTCTTAGGAACTGCGTTGTTTTCGAAAGGGAACTGCATGATGTCGTGCCAAGTGGATCATGAACTGTAAGCAGACTTGTGCTAGATATGACGTTGGGGGAAACTGATTCCTGATCCCATTGATGGCTTGCTGAATCGATTGTGATTTTTACCCAACGCGGGTTTTCAAAACAAAATCGATTCCTATTTTGACTAAAATTGGCATAAGTCCATTCCGGAATCGATTCCACCGAAATAATTTCCAGAGATACGATGTTCTTGAACGCAAAATTAACTGTTCAAAGTAATAATAAACTATTTTTTTGACAACAGGTGAAATATCAACATAGATATAATATCAATATATTTCTGCAAAAAATATATGAATGTACCGTGTACGAGAAGTATTTGGTTGAGCTTTGCTCAGGTAAATAGAAAGCAGACAGAAGGTGAACGCATTATCTTAGCACGTTACTTGGGCATATATTTAATTCATTTTCATTTAAAGAAATCTTTTGTACTGAAATGCCTCGCTTGTGGAGCTGTAAAGAGCAGATTTGTGTTCAGTTCCATCGGAATTAGAATTTATTCCGAAATTGATTCCGTTCTGGCCAGTCAAAATGGGAATCGATTCCACTGGACAGTGCCCGAATCAGAGTTGAATTCGATTTCGATAGCTGATCCAGTCAAGCGGATTTTAGTGGAATCGGTCCTGGAATCGACTCATTTTATTTTGAGTCGGAATCGTAATAGATTCTCAGTCTAAAAAAAACACGTCGAGTCAGAGTCAGAATCGATTAAGCAAGCCATTAGTTGGATTCGGAATCGATCCCCCTCCAAGTGAAATCAACCACTACTCTAGTGGAGAGGTCGTGACACCGTTTCAGACTAAAAAAATCTAAGCCATTTGTATGCTCAAGCTATTGCAGCTTCGGAGTCAGGCTTTGCTACTGGAATCGATTCCAGTTCTCATTCCGTACACAACGGTATGATTCAACGGGGACTGTGATTTCGATTGTTATCAGTGGAACCGATGCCGATTCTGACTCTGAACGGAACGAAATTGATTCCGGAGTCTATTCGGATTCAAATGGAATCGAGCACAAGTTTGGTTGTAAGGGTCTCAACTCTCGCCGGGTCGGCATCCGGATCCACCTTCGCCGGGCGGGGGTTCATGAGAAACCTCCCCAGGATTTCGAGAATTTGAAGTTCCACAGAAGAAGTAAAAATACGGTTAGAAAGTCCTTGGCGAAACTAGAAGAAAGCGCCTGCATCTCTCTCAAATTAAGGTGACCAGAGGTCATCTTATGTCAGATTACCTCATCAACGTTTGTATGCGTCATGGCTGGAATACGCCGTAACCGTGTCCGGAACGCATATGAAGTCTGCAAGTATCATATTCAAGTCAGACAAGGTCAACCTAGGTTAAAGTATTGATGCTTATACGCCGGGCGTTTCTGGTGTATGTTGTATCATTTGCCACATGGTCGCTGATTAGAGTCGGTGCATCATACTATTTTATAGCATCGAATCATGTAATATCCCTTGTACATCATGAAGCCCGTGCCCGAAGCATCTTTCACGTAAGTCACTTAGATACCAGACGGCGGGCACGACCGCAGTGCAAAAGTCCGGTACTTAGTGGGAAGTTATTTTCGCAACGGCGAGGGTTTTTATTTTGAAGAACAAAAACAAGAGTACTGTGCCACGGGACAAGGGGTACAAGTTCGTGCGCAAATGACATGAGAAGCACTAGGGTGTGTATTAAAGCTCCAAAACCTTCTAACCATTCTCTCATTGTCAACAGCAAACGTGAAAAGACCAGCAATTCAACTGACCTAAGGCCAATGAACTGGAAATTTCCGAAAAAAATCGGAGATAGCGGATCCATTTTTTGTCACGCACTATCGATATGCCAAGTTTCATGTCAATCGATACATTTCACGAAATGTGATACCATTTTCATTTTTTGGAACACGGTTTTACTTGACCTGTCCTAGGTGAATAGCCTGGTCTGATCCTGACGTAAATTGACACATGCGTAAAAAATAATGTATGAAAAGGTATCACATATACCTTTTAATTACCATATGATAATGTATGAAAAAGTATTTCGTATGTCTGCGCCTTTTCGTTTTTTTTTTGACTCATCTCAGAATTCCACAGGAGGATTCTCATGAACCCCCTGGCCCGGCTTAGGTTAACAGTATTGCAGTCTGCCAGTTTGACGGGTTGGCGGGCTGTCTGATTATACATCTGTTTTACCCGCTGATTTCATTTGTTTCTTGCTTGCTAGAATAGCTTGCTTTCAGTCTTCGACTTCAGTCGTAATCTAGTCATTTGAAATCATCACGTGCTGATCGAAAGGCTCAACTCCCAGCGTGTTATATGGTTATACCTTCGCTGTGAAAACTGGCATGAGAATCGGCGACGTGAACTAATTCTGGTAGTGGAAAATGTCGATAAATATCCCAGTTACCAACTAACTGTCGCTGTCAATAGAGATAATGCGCCGTCGACTTTCAGAACTTACCATGTGCCTGACCGTTATCTTGCACAGTCACATCTAGTGCGTCCACGTATATCGATCATGTCTGTTCACACTAAGCCAGTCAAACTTGCCTGCGTTCAGATGCTGTTTCGTTCTTTATTGGTTGACAAATTGATCGGAATGATTTTCTAGCGTGATGGATAGGATCAGAACCCTTGCAGAAATCGTTGAGTTGTCTCTGTCCCCACACCCGAACGTGCAATTTCAAGCCGATTTAGTCGTGACATCGACTAGCTGTCAAAGATACAGCACGACTGTGTGCTAGTCAACATGATCTTTTTGAGACGGTTGTCAGCCAACCTGAGGGCCAAATATGGAGCGTCGAAGCGACTCAAACCCGTCTTGCCAGGACGAGGAAACAGACGCTTTATCCCCTGAGTTTCCGATCACGGTATCACTGCTGTGCCCGTCGCTTCAACAAGGACCTATACTTTGGTGCCTCTTCTGCCGAGTGCTGTGGTCTTCAGCACTCCTGCTGTACCTGGAAAACGCCGTTGCCCATCACTCGTATCGTCGCGCGCTCGCCCGGGCCAGTGCAGCCAACCGAGCCCCGTGCACCCGTCAGCCCCGGGGTTGCCAGTAATCTGCGATAAACCTCCGGCAGTGAAAGCCTCGTAAAGCTTTCGCCGGAGTCTCCGAATGGAGCTATTCATCCGAGCTTTTTGGGGCCTGAGGAATGCAGTGGTTTTCATGGCCGTGAATGCCTCCGCGCCTGGTTGAGTTCGGGACGTAATGGCTCAGCCGCTGGCGAAGAATGTTATCGTCGTTCCTCGCCGAGGGCTCCTAATGAACTGCGCCAGCAGGCCGACGTGGCAATCCGGAGAGCTTCGTAGACGCGAGTCGTCTCGTCTTGCGCCTCGATCTTAAGCGCGTTTTCGAGTTGGGGCAGGGCTGGGCTCAATAGGAACCAGCTGTGTGCCTGGGTTGGATTAGTTGAGAAAAGTTCTGGTTGGCATCCCTCTGAATGAGGGAAATCTGCGGAGAAGCCAGCACACATCTGTCACTGACAAGTATTTCCACGAGTGCTTTGGTGAAATACTTCACTGCGCTGTAAATCAGCCCAAGTCTGCTCCAGCGAGCTGGATGCGAAATTACTGCGCCTTCCAATAGGCTGCCAGTCGGTGAAAATATGCCTGGGCATTGAGTAACACTCCTGTTAAAAACTCTCGTGATTTCATCCTTCCACTGTTGCCAGTGAAGAAAGAAGCCGTCTAGTTTTTGCCGCTGCGCTGTGGTTGCAATGGTAGCATCGACCTCACCGAAGGGCACGTGAGATGCCTGTTGCCAGTCGCCATCTGTCACGCCGTTGGGGTAAACGGGACACCTGACACCTGCTGACCGACAAGAAATACCACTCCCGACACCTCTGACGCGACGTCTGACACCACGCCGGACAGCCGACGGCCGACGTCCTATCACGCGAAGTCTGGTCACCGTCAGCGGACACCCGGAACCTCGCAACTTCCGCCGGACACCAACACGAGATACGAGGCCCGGGCAGCGGGCCGCCGGCCTCCGTCTGACGCTGCCCTCCCCCGCCGGCAGATCTCGCAGGTGCTGGGCCACAACGAACACCTGTACGTGCGGTTCCCGCGCGGCCTGCTGGGCTGGTACCTGCTGCTGACCTGCGGGCTGGGCCTGCAGGGCGGCCTGCTGGTGGCCAGCCCGGCCTGGGCCGCCCACCTGCAGCTGCTGCCGGCCGACCAGCGCGACCTGCCGGCCTTGGCGCTGGTCAGCAGAGGGTACGGCGTCACCCTGATCGGTGAGGGCTCGAGAAGCTTTTGGAAACGCAGTCAGTTATATTATGTGTTCACCGGTCACGCAATACGGGCCTGCGCTCCCTCCTGACGCCACGCAACAGCTGTAATGGGGCCGAATGGGGCACACGAGAAAGCCGTGGGAAACTGCTTTGAATCTCCGTGAATGTAGAGTTCTGGGGTATGGAGTACGCTACAGCTGAGACTACAGATTACAACTTGGGTATCTTACTTCAACACAAGCGTTAAGGTGAAACATTCCCTTTCAGTTATAACTGTTCTGTCCGTTGCAAGAAAATCTTCTTTCTTATCAGGAAACGAAAACGGACGTTAGGTACGCATTTCGATGGCGATTTGGACGAGCTTGAATGAGCTTGAAGCTCGAGTCTCTGAATCGGTAATATCATGAAGCCATGATACGTTGCTCTCCTCCCCCAGGCTGCTGCCATCACCGATAATGTATTCGTGGACAGTCGTCCGTCACATGACGTCATGTGTTCTGTCTCCAGGGCTGAGCCACCTGTTGTACGCGGTGTACTCCACGTCTGACAAGGTCATTATCAGGAGCGGGCTGGGGGTGCTGATCCTGACGGACGCCTGTGCACTGGGCACCCAGCTAGCGTACCTCCTGCAGTCGGTCAGTGACTTCCAGCGCGTGCCCCTCCAGTAGATGGTCGGTGATCCAGGGCATCCACCCAATGCGCTTCCCACAGAACATTCAGTGACTCTTGATGCCGAATTGGTGCTCATCGCAGGTACTTTTTTGTCCGTGAATTATCAACTAGATTTATTTCGTACATATAGTACTTAGTTATCCTTAGGAAGGAGCGAATGAATGCTGGTGTAAAGTATGAGCGCAAAAATCCGTGAACTTTGTTTTGCATTATAAACGGAAAAGAAATGAGTGTTTTTTTTTACTCGATATAAGCGAATAAAAAGAACATATGGATAACACTGAATGCGGAGAGTAATGATAAAAGCAAGACATCTCTCCTGGAAGGGAATGTCCGGAGACTTTATATATATATATATATATATATATATATATATATATATATATATATATATATATATATATATATATATGTATGTATATATATATATCATAAACTATATAAACTGACCAAATTGTGTAAACTACATGTGATATACAGTTTACATACATAAGCTATACATGATGTATGGTTTATGTATGAATTTCATTATTTATTCATACATACATCGGTCAGATTCTCGCCGCGCTGTACCCCAGACAAGCCGCGTGCGCGCCGGCGTGACTCCGTCCGGCCGCGATAGGCCATGGCGTCACAAAAGGCCTCGGGTGACGGTCAGGTGCCGCAGCCTCGCTACGATCCGACCGGGCACCGAGTCGGCCACACCTGCCGACACTGCGACGATCCCCCCCCCCCTCCGTTTGTTATTGGACCCAAGCCTCCGAATCGACGGCCTTGTTATCCGTGTCCGTTTTAAGCACCCGAATCTGGAGTGAGCTCATCCCAGCCACCGAACCAGATGGCGCCGAGAGATATTTTGAGAGGTCTTTCGGGCTCTTCGTGCCGTCCAGGCCGCGACACGGCCTGCCGTAATCTGTTTAATTCGAATCTAACAGCGGCTTAGCGGTCGCCGTTGGACTCGAATTAAACGGGCGGCCGCGACACGACCGCCCGTTTAATCCGAGCCCAACAACGCTGGCCGCTCGCGAACACCGAACGACGGTCTCCGCCGCCAGTTGGGTGTGAGTCGAGCACGCTGCCGGACTGGGCCCCTGGTCCGCCTGTGACCGTCTCTCCGGTGGCCCCACCGAGCAAGCGACGCCGGACGGCTGCTCGCCAGACACTCCGGCCGGCGCCTGCGTCGAGTCGGGGGTTGTTGACGCTGTTGACGGCCGCGGCCGGACTATTTGTCGCAGCGGCGGCGGCTGCGTGAGCCCGATAACCTCCCGCCCGGCGTCTGCCGCCGGTGACAGCGCCGTGCCGACCATGTCTGGTGTGCGGCCCGAGGCTTGTCGCTGTCGCGGCCCGTTACTGCGGCTGAGGTGGTGACCGGGGCCGTGGGCCGGCACAGCGGACCCTCCGCGGCAGAGACAGGGGCCGCGGACTGCGACAGCCTTGACGGACTCGGTGACAGACACGGACGGCACGTGATCACGACGGTTCCGCGACAACCAGCCTCTGCCTGCCCGCTGCGAATTTGGTCTGACCCCAGCGCGACTCCAGAAGGCACTCAGGCGCGTTCCGAAATGAGCTGCCAGGCGCCGGCACGAGATCGGACGGCCAACGCGCGCTGACTCGGCCTGGTACGGTCGTCAGCGGGCGGCCGGCGTGGTTCACTGCGCCATTCCGCCTGATGACGGCGGCGAACGGCGCCGAGCCGCGGCCGCGGACCCGCCTCCCGGCGGCCGACTATTTCGAGACGGCATGGAAGTCGCACGTTCCGCTGGAAATCGGCCGGCCGCGCGCCGTCGGCGCAAAAGACGGACGGTCGCCGGACCCATTAATCGGCAGGCGCGGCGCTTCTTTGCGCGCCGCCGTCGTCGGCAGGCGGCGCCGACGGCATTGTGACCGCCGGCGAGTCGATCGCGGCTGTCGAACGCCGGCTGAGCCCGGCCTCAGGCGCCGTCTGGAGCCGGTCTTAGCCGCCGGCTGAGCCCGGCCTCAGGCGCCGTCTGGAGCCGGTCTTAGCCGCCGGCTGAGCCCGGCCTCAGGCGCCGTCTGGAGCCGGTCTTAGCCGCCGGCTGAGCCCGGCCTCAGGCGCCGTCAGCCGTCTTAGCCGCCGGCT